>JAMRYI010000613.1:0-100001 GCA_029231635.1 Ditylenchus weischeri
CAGCTTTGCGAAATATTTGCTCTAGGCTGAGATATAGGTCTTCAAAGTGGGACGTGGGCGCTTATTAGAGAGTGGGTTAATACAGAATTCACGGTAATCATCTTCTGTAATTATGGAGATTAATTGTCAACAAAAAAAGACCTTACCAAAAAAAATCCAAAGGAGTCAACCATGCAGTGGCTTGTACTCTGTTTGGTGGACTGTATCCATTCCAGCTAGGTTCAGAGTTTTCAAAACATTTGTTGATGGGATTAAACCTTCAATTCACTCACTACGCTAACACATGGTCCGAAACATTTTGTACTTGGTCGGTCCAACCCGAACCCCGGAAAAACGGAACCATTCTTCCTTCAAACCCTGAGTAAAATATTTTGTTACCACCCGGGATCGAACCCTCATCATGAAACTTGGGTTGTCGAACAGCCTACCCACTGCACCACTACGACTCACTGGAAAATTTCGTCATGGCAAAATGTTAGAGACACCATTTTCATGTTAGAGAAGTTTTGAAGTTAGAGAAGCAGACACGGTTAGAGACGCATAGACAGTGTTAGGGGACAAAATGCGTTGGATAACTACTTGTGTCTGCGACTGCGACTTTTTCACGTCATTGGACACTTAGTGTAAAACATCCTATTCTATCGCTCTACTTTTGAAAATTGGCCAGGTCTTATTTAGAAGCGCACTTTCTCAGAGGATTTTTTTCAGCTATTCTGTTCAGCGAACAAACTTCTGAATCAGGAACAAGGACTCTGATATGACATCACTTCAGGCTTTCTCTGTAGACAAAGCATCGAGCGACATACTTGGAACAGCACCTGCCTATGTCAACCAACTTGATGGAATTGCAAGGAGAACACACACCCAAATGCTTTGGCAACTGGAACGGCCATACATTTTTATTAAATTCATCTGATTCCAAGTGCTTGAACATGAGAGATCCATCCTGAAATCAAGAGAGCTGAACAGAGGAACAGATGCAAACATTGTTCTTGATTAATAAGTGTTAACAGTGTTCTCACTGAGAATGAAAAAATAAGCAAGTGAGAGTGAGAATGAAAATATTAGAGAAAATATATTAGGTTGGTGCATAAGTTTTAAACCATACAAAAGACCGCCAAAATTTTCTTAAAACAGTGTAAACACAATAAATACTATTGTAGTTAAGTGTCCTCTTTCAATGGCATATTACACTTAGCTTGATTATTTTGGATAGGTCACCATTTGGCTCAAACACCTATGAGGTTATTTTGGAGAAGTTGACACGAATTTTCATCACTAAGTGATCGTTTTTTTGAATTTCGATTGTCATGGCACATTATGTTAGCGGCCAAAGAGCTGATAAACTCAGCTAGAATGATCTTTTGATATCTGAGTGTTGAGATATGACCTTTGAAAAATTGATTTCTTGAAAATGACCAAAATCCGAAAATTGACAAAACTTGATTTTGGTCATTTTTCAAGAAATCAATTTTTCCAAAAGGTCATATCTCAACACTCAGATATCAAAAGATCATTCTGTAACGAGGGTTTTGTAGCTCTTGAGCTGCGCTACAACATAGTGATAAGATAATGCCATGACGCTCGAGATTCAAAAAAAACTTTGATCACTTAAAGTGATGAAAATTCGGCACTTATGCCGTTGGGGCCCCCCTCTATTTTGTCATTTATGAGCAAACTGTATATTTTTATTTCCAGAAAGCCTTTCTCTTTTTTGCAAGATTTTTTATCGCATCGCCACTTTGGATACTCACGGCCTTCTTGGACAGTTTTCAGTCTCATAGATTTACCACATTCGCAAGTGCGCTTAGAGTGCAAAAGTTTCATATGCTGAAGTCATTCGATGAATTCTTCATTTGTCCACTTCAATTTTTCGTACAATTTTTTTAGAGTTGTGTTTCGAAGCTCTTCCATTGCCAATATTATCTAGTAACAAAAAAAGTTATAGACGAACACAATAAACACACATGTTAAAAAGTGCCAAAATAGAGGGGGGGGGGCCCAACGGCATAAGCCGGTATTCGTGTCAACTTCTCAAAATAACCTCATAGGTGTTTGGAGCCAAATGGTGACCTATCCAAAATAATCAAGCTAAGTGTAATATGCCATTTGAAAGAGGACACTTAGGGCTACAAAATGGTATTAAATATTTGTTGATGTCTACACTGTTTTAAGAAAATTTTGGCGGTCTTTTGTATGGTTTAAAACTTATGCACCAACCTAATATATTAGAGATAAACAGTTTTGCAGGCAAAACTGCAGGGCAATACAAGCCTGGTGGATCGAACACACTTGTCAATCTTGAGAGCACACTTCGATGAGTTGGTACTTCGGGTGCATTTTGTGGAAACTCTACGTAAACGTTGTCTGTTTAGGAGTTCCACTGCATACCGAGCATTTTTACCACTGTTTTCATTTCTCTGAGTGGTTCAACAAGCTTCGCAATTGCATCCTGTTCGGCAGTTTATTTGACTCCTTCACTTCAAATAGCAAATTATCCACAAATTTTTTTTCTCGAAGCAGTTTAGCCAACGGTATGTTTTCTTCTTTGAAATGCTGATCAATGACTGAATCGAGCAAGGCTTGTGCGCAAGTCAGGCTAGTTCCTCAGAAAGTCACAAGATCATAATTGCATTTTTTGTTTGGTTTCACCCAGAGCATTCGCTTGGCATCACGGTCTATTTTCTGGACTCTTACGCGAAGAAATGCCTTTTCTAAGTCAGACACTACAGCATACCGATACAGGCGCCATCTTAACAGCACACCAACTAGATCCATCGACAGAGCTGGTCCTTTTAGAAGGCAGTGGTTCAGAGCAGCTAGTCTTGTACATGTGCTGACGCATCAAAAACTGGTCGTGAAAGAAGACTGCTTCATCACAGCTTGATGAGGCAGATAGTGAATTTTTCCTTCACACTCTTCTGGATCACAAACCTCTTCAATCATACCCTCGCGAAGTAGGTTTTGAATGAAGAGAGCTCAAAGAGTTCTGGCTGGTTTGCGAGTTTTCTAATAGCTGATCTCAGCCGTCCAATAGCCATCCTAAAATTCATTGGAAGTACAGGTGCTGGATCACGCCAAGGAAGGCCAACTTCATATTTTCCTTGATTAGAGTCAAATTTCATCGATTTTTGCACTTTTCGGTGGTACACTTTATCCTCATCAATATTAATGTCACTCATGCCAGAATTCTTGATTGACAGCGACTTGGAAACCTGATGACACATCGGAGAATCACTACTTGAAGAGCTTCTGGTAGACGGGTTGTCAATACTCGGCAGTGCACACAGTGTTACACCTTCCAAATTGATTTGAGGATTCCCCGTAGCATTGGACCAATTTTAGACGACACAACTGTAAACCCGTTGTTCAGCTGGACTTTCTTCTCAATATCAAATAAATCGTATTGATCCATGCCAACCAAAATTCCAGTGGTTTTAGCCTTCCCTGTGTAGCAGCCGCTCACAACTTTTTCGTCTATCTCAGACATCGTTTTGAGAAGTACCATTGGAGTCTCAACCGGCAACACTCGTGGCTTAGTAGTGAAGCACAGAGGTATGTCTTCTCCATTTTGTGCACGGACTTTCAGTTTGACTCGACTGGGTTTATATTTCTTTGGTACAGCGTCGTTGAAGCCTCAACTTTAGTAGCTCTCCGGAGTGCCTCGCAGGTCAAGCTTTTTGCTGAGTCCTTCCAGCCCAAATGTTCTTGAAGAAACCGTATCAAATGACAGAATCGTTGTGATTTCCTTTTCTGGGTGTTCTTCATTGTAAATGGCTACTTCGGCGCATAAAGAGGACCATTTCTTTAATGGTATTTCGCTTAAATGCATTAACCTCTGGTTCGCACACAGCTAAGGTTGAATTTCGGAACTGGTTGGCCTGCTACCTTTGACTTTAAAAATCTTTTTTCGACACATTTCCTGGGCAAAACACCATATAATGTTCAAGAAGTGACAGCTGTGGGTTTCTCAAGTGCGTTTTACATCTTTTACACACCAAATTGAGGTTGCACTGAACTGCGGAATGACCTCGTCGGGCACATTTTTGGCACCTTCCATCCTCTTCAGCTCGGGTTATGCGCTCTTCCAGAGTAGGATATGACCCGCAGTCGGACGCCCAGTATTCACCACTACATAGCCAGCAGGGACTTGTTCTATTTTTCGGTTGGTGGGATTGATCACTGCCAGTAGCACGCTGTATAACAGGCGTTTGGTAGCGCACAGCAGGGCGTTGATGTTCTCCAGAATTAGTTGCCTATTTTTAATATTCATGCACTGTTCTTGAGCAGCTAACAAGCAAGTCAAAAACTCGGGGTCAGGAGATTGGTCATTGGCATTTGAAATACTTTTGGCTGAAGCCTGGGACGTTTTAATTTCAATTTCCGGTCCACCAGCCTTTTTGTTTCGCCTCTTTCTTTTTGCTTTTTTCCATCACTTTCGTTGCCCTCTTGAGTTTCATCCGCTTGAACAAAAGTCACTTCTTTTTTTTAGGTTTTTGCTTTTTGGTCTCAGATCGGACATTTGAGCTCTTTTTCTGCTGCTCACTCGGAATTAGTCGAACTTCTTCCTCCAACACATCAAGAAAGTCTTTCGTCTTCCACTCGGCCTTTTCATTTCGAGCTCGCCTGATTTGAGAGTGGATGAACTGGACATTTTGGTCTCCATCGTCTAGAGCTCGCTCCATCAGCATATAGTTGTTGCAGGTTTCAGCCTCCATACCTAGCAGTTGCATTTGCCGATAAATCAAAACTGTTTCTCTGTGCAAGCTCTTGACGTCCGAAGTGTTTTGGCATAGTTTCAGCCTCATAACCTGGTTTGTCAAGTCTTTGGTGAGCTCACTGTCGTCGGAATACTTGTGATACACTGTGAATACTGAATACACTGTGATGACTTTGATAGCAGCAGAGTAGTTGGCGTCTGTCAGCGAGAAACCACGAACAGCTTCTCTCGCCTCGTATTTCAAGAGCCCTAGCAAATGAGCCATCTTTTCAACATTTGGCATGGCTGTGGTGTGCACCGCAACATTGAAAGTTTGCCACCAGTCACCCCAGGCTCGTCTGTCACCGTTGAAAGATTCCAGCTTGATGGGTGGAAGCTGCAGCGAAGATTTGGAAGCCTCAGCACCGGCCGCTCTCAGGCTCTAATTTTTTTAAACTGAATCAGAATGTGCTTAAAGTGAAATTCCGGAATCCCGGTTTGACACAATAACAAAAGTCAACAACTTAAACTAAATCTTGAACTAAATCTTAAAATCTTTGAATGTTAAAAAAACAAGTAAATAGTTAGCCTTCTGCAGACTCCAGCAATTCAACAAATAATAAAACTTGGTTTCTCAAAAGAAAATCAAACCCAGAAAATCAAAATTCTCAAAAGAAAAGCACCACTTGTATTGATTAAATATTCGCGCATGCACTTAGAAAGAAGGTCAGTTAGAGCCTTTGATGCTTTCATTTCTCTTCTTTTGAAAAGTTAAGAATTTAATACTCATGTAGAGACCGAAGACCTGCGTTTTTCGTGAATACTATTTTCACGAAAAGCACATAACATAGAGCACAGCGTTGAAAAAATGACTCCAATGTGCCCTGTAAACTAGCGATCTTTGATCTGGTGTATGTCCAGTTTGCTACGCAGCCAGTTAGCGACGCTTTTTCGCATTTTGATCATGGGGGTTTGGCAAAAAGAGCTTCTATATGTATTTGGATGCCCCAAAAAAGAATTTGGTAGTATTTTCGGAGGTGCACATGCATTCTTTTTAGCAACCTCTGAATGTACTTTTTTCGCAAAAAAAATGTTTGTGCAAAAAATTGTTCTTTCTTTTTTTCTAAATAATTTTATGGCCACCACTAGTTTTTAGCAGATTTCTAAATCAATCATTTATCAATGTTCTTGTGTGCACAATTTTTTTTTCATTTACAAAAGTGCACTAATTATCTATTTTATCAAGTTTAAAGAAAAGAAAATTTGATTACCTATTAACTTTCCTCTCTTTCAGAACTCGGCAAAACAAATTTTTAGCTAAAAAATCTATATTTTAATACTTTCATTCGTTGTATCAACTTTAATGATCTGTTAGAATAGTAGTATGGACAAATTGATGTCTATTTCTCTAGCTTTTGTTTAGTAAACAACTTACAATGCGTTTTTTTCTAACCTATCATTATTGTTGTTTACTAGTTGTCACTAATGCAATTCTCTATGTAAACTACAGTGGCGTACGCAGGAATTTCTGACGGGGCGCACCAAAAATTTTTTAGGCAATTTTATCTACACCGTTTTTCAACTTTTATATAAAGGTATTCTACGCCCGTTTTGGTCCCTTGAGCTGGTCAAAATGAGCCTCTAAATGCATTTTAAACAAGGATCTTGCTCGGAATCATGTCTAAAGTAAGTGGTTGCCCGCATCTCTAACCCATCAAGCCACTTGCACCCCCTTCGGGGGCTTGGGGGACTGGGGTTGAGATGCGCACACCCACATACCTCAGACACAAATCACTCGGAAGTGACTCTGGATGCATGGGAAAACCTGCATACCAGAATTTATTT
Organism: Ditylenchus weischeri; assembly: GCA_029231635.1. Taxonomy (NCBI): domain Eukaryota; kingdom Metazoa; phylum Nematoda; class Chromadorea; order Rhabditida; family Anguinidae; genus Ditylenchus; species Ditylenchus weischeri. The sequence goes on from JAMRYI010000613.1 coordinate 6,545, forward strand.
ATACGATAGACCCCAGTCAACAAAATTATGTTCAAATTCAATATTTTTAGGTTTCCCGTTCGGGGACGCAGGGGGCTTGATGGGTGATGATAGACATGATTCCGAGCAAGACTTTCGATCATAAAATGCATATAAAGTCTTTTTTGCCCAGCTCCAGTGACTGAAACGTGTTAGAATACCACGTTTTGAGTCTTTTAGGGTAGGGTTGCAACCGCTGTATTTAAGGGTATTCTACCACTTTTTGGTCACTAGAGCTGGGCAAAAAAGACTTTATATGCATTTTATGATCTTTAATTAAACTTTAAACAGAATTTACCTATTTAAAAGCACTTTCACACATCAATTTTAACTTCACATAAAAAAGTTTCGATCTTGTGACACCCCAAGTAAAAGAATACATATTTTTGAGCACAATGCTCATGTAAATTGTATACCGAAAGAGAGCTGCTAACAATATCTCAATTTTAAAATAATTGTCTTTATTTTAAACACAGTAAAATGAAACCAGATATGTCCATCCATTACCAGGCTGCCAACATTCTTCTTCAAACCTCTCGAAAAGGGGGGAAACACAGCCTCCCTTATTTTTTAACACTTGTGTCTGATTAGTTTTTTGCGCTCTATCCCGTAAAATTTTTATTTTAAAGAAATACCCTATGAATTTTTGAGAAAATTACCATGTGACCGAAAAGTTCCCGGACAAAGTTTAAAGCCAATTTTTTCAGTAAAATAAAAACATAAATGCATTTTTTTGGTATCATCAGAAAGCCCTTGTTCTCCTCAAGTTCTCATCAAGCGATTTCGTGAAACAGCTGCTCTGTCTGTTTCACGAAATCGCTTGATGGCATCCGAAACTGTTTGCTTTGGAACATTCATATCACGAGCGATCTCACTTTGCTTCTGCCCTTCTTCCCAAAGTCGCACAATGCCTGCTCTCAGATGGGACATTCTAAAGCATGGAATTTATTGACATAAAACGACAAGCGATACACTATTCAAGAGAGGAGAACAAGGGCTTTCTGATGATACCAAAAAAATGCATTTATGTTCTTATTTTACTGAAAAAATTGGCTTTAAACTTTGTCCGGGAACTTTTCGGTCACATGGTACGAAACCAAGTCACAGCCACCTGAATTTCGGTCCAAAAGCTTCTGGTTTTTTGTTATATTTTGGAGTCAAATTGTTTTGGCTTGAATTTTGTGATATTTGCTTGTTGTCTTGTGATTCTTTGCACTAGTTCTGTTGCAATTTTCACGCTCATCATTTTGCTATATTGTACTCTCAATTTTCTTCAGAAAGTCGGCCAGGAATATGCCAAACCGGGTATCCTTCAAATTCTAATACGAGGGACACAGCTGGTTTTACCCATTCTCCTGTAATTTTTGATCGACTATTGTTAAATTTTCGTGCCGATTTTTAGCCTATCTAAAAGCTCCTGAATTTCTCTACAAATATTGACCAGGCATTGAGCAGATATACACAGTTATAACATGCTCTTGGGTGGCTTTGAGCGGAGGTGAGAAAATGGTGGATTTGTGCGTCCTATGCTCGTTTTCCAAGTTTTTGCATACACATTCAAACTAACATACACTCATTCTAAAGAGCAGCTCCTGGTGATTCTTTTGACATATTGAAGTCATAGATGTAGTCGTGAGATGAGTGATGTCAGACTCTGGGGAAATTTTCCACCTTCCCTAAAATGGTTGAGTATTGAAAGCAGATTATTAGGTCATTTCATTTCAGATCCGAACACCCATACTGGCCCTATATGAGAATAGGATTGTTTTTTTGCCTTGGTCCCCCCTGTTGTTTTTTTTTATGAATTTTTAATCAAATCTTTATTCAAATCTACAACAGACATTCATCAACTGTATATTACGGATAGATCAAAAATAAGACGACGGTGATGAGCGAGAAAAAAAATAAAACGGAATACAAATTGAAAAGAACACAAGTTCATAAAAAAACAACAGGGGGGACCAAGGCAAAAAAAACAATCCTATTCTCATATAGGGCCCCCATACTTCTATATACGAAAATAATCTAAGTGAAAAACTGTACCAGAATGCACGCATAAAGCGGTTGGGCATTTTCGTGTTAAGGTACTGTCCAAATTTATTTTTAAGCCAAGAAAGTTTTTTTTTCGACCAATAAATCCAAAACATTTCCACATCAAAAAGAGTGACTGAACTTGATGTTTGATGCGTTAGTGTTTAGTCTAGGAGTTCCCTTCAATTTTTTTTCTTGTTGTTTTCAGTGCGTCTTTTACCACTTCCTTTATTGATTTTATTCTTTTTATCAACCAAGAACTCCTTTTACTTGGATTTAAATGTGGTGGTAGCACCACGTGCCCCACTGTTTTGCTCAATATATTCCCAACGTTGTTGTCATTTGAAAAATAGTCTAAGAGAAGAAAATTTGGCGGTGTTGTGATGTTTGTTGTAATTTATCTTATCATCGAACTCTTTGCTCCCTTTTTTAATGATTTGTCTGGTCAGGAAACGGAGAAACGAATCAGGTGGTCCGACAGGTGATTTTTTTTTGAAATTCTAGACAGTTATTGAAGCCTTGTTATTTGCAAAAGAGTGAAATTTTTTGACCTGGGAGAAGTTTTTTCCTGAATTATCCTACATCTGTTTTTCGTAAAAAAGTGTATTAAGTATTGGACAAAAATTTAGATTCTTACATTTGTTCGTGCGTTTTATTTTGCCTAATATTTGGCATTTAAATTGGCAATATGAAATAATAATGTGACCTTATTTGTATCCTTTTTTTATTTAACCGATAAAATTTGGACAATATGTAAATACCGTATTTTCTCTAATAGAATCCCAGTCTCTAATTGAAGCCCAGTCTCTAATAGAAGCCCACCCCCAGAGGGGGGTTGAAAAATTTAAGCCAAGTCTCTAATATAAGCCCACCCAAAATCATTTTATCTACATCGTTTTTCATGCAGTGAATTTTTATAACAAATTTTTGCGTCGAATGGTTATGAAAGCGATGTTTCGATTGATTGTTAAATTTATTTACTTGTACAGTTGTTGTTTGTTGGAATTTTAATAAAAAAATTGATTCGATTGTTCATGAAAATTTTCAGGTTGAAAAATAGAAGCCCAGTCTCTAATTGAAGCCCAGTCTCTAATTGAAGCCTACCCCAGAGGGGGGTTGAAAAATATAAGCCCATGGGCTTCCATTAGAGAAAATACGGTATATCCAATTTTTGTAAAAGAGCGTTTAGCTTTTGTAAAAATTCTCTATATCAAGGATTAAGTTGGCATATTTCGACAACCGTATTATACAACACCCATTCACTAAAAAATACTGCGATTTTAGCTTGAAAATACGATTTATTTAAGTAGTCTATTTTTTAAAACAAATGTGCAATTTTTTGCCTTTTTGAACAAAAAGAAATAGGTACATTTTCTTTAAAAGTGGTCATTTTTTCGGGCAGGAGAAGAATGTGCAAAGTCAAATTGTGCAAATTCACTCTTGCAAAAATCAGTTTGCGCAAATTCTGAAAGAGAAACTCAAGGCAGTATTCCTCCTGATCAATTCGTTTATTTATCCGTCAAGTGGAAATCAAGTGCTGGAAGGCACCGAAGAATGATTTTGACATCAAGAACCGCACACATTGCCTTGAGTTTCTCCTTCAGAATTTGCACAAATCGAATGTGCACAAACTGAATTAATTTGCACAATTTGATTTTGCACATTCTTCTCCTGCCCATTTTTTTGTTTTGTCCATAAACTTTCTTCATTTAAAAAAAGGTTAAACAACCGTATTACCTCTAATAGCCCCTGCTCTAATAACTACTCCCCCCTCAACTTTGAGGACCTATATCTCAGCCCAGTGTCAATATTTTGCAAAGCTGTTTATTGCGTTTTCTTAACTCCCACGAGCTCTACCGATTCCGCTTTTTCGATTTTAAATTTTCACCCGAAAATCTCGAGATTGACCTCAAATTTTTTCTATTTTCGGGCATCTCTAAAATAACTCCCCCGGGGGAGCTATTAGAGGAAATACGGAATTTAATTTTTTTTTGAAGAATGATTTGAGTCATATGCTTTTTGTTTGCCTGCTTTTTTTAACAAATTTTCCAAAATATGGCATTTCATTAATAGTTGCGGCGTTTCTGTCTGAAATTGTTGACTCGTCTTCTTTTATTTCCTAAATTTAATAACCCAAAGAAATAGCGTGAAAGTTTTTTGCGATCTTCTTATCTTATCAACAATTGATTATTATTTTAAAAGCAAATTTAGTTGAACTTTTTCACAATGGATTTGTCGGAAATGAATCTTTCATTTGCTGGCTGCGGCTTTCTATGCATCTATCATGCTGGAGTTTGTGCAGCTATTAAGGAGTATGCCCCCCAATTGACTAGAAACAAAATTTCTGGAGCCTCAGCGGGATCTGTTGCAGCAGCTGGTCTGATTTGCAATGTGTGCTTGTCAGAAGCCACTAGCATTATTCTTCAAGTTGTCTGCAAAGTAGGAACATAAGTTTCGCAGTAATAAAAAAAACAAGTTCATTTAGGCAAGAGCTGGATCTCTGCAAGCCCTCAGCCCTAACTTCAACGTAATTGGTATGATGAGGCAAGGCTTGGAAAAAAGTCTGCCTGCAAATGCGCACATCTTGTGCAATGGCAAATTGTTTATTTCGTTGACAAGAGCTAGAGACTACAAAAATGTTGTGGTGTCTGAGTACAGTTCCAAGGAGGAACTTATTCAGGTTTGTGCTCATCGTTTTAGTTCTTTTATAACTATAAAACCTAAATTTTTAATGTATTATGCTCAAAGTCAGCTTTAACGTTAGTAATGATCAGTTTCCATCTGAAAATTTTTGTAACCAACAACCTATAAGCTGTCATGCGACAAGCTTTTTAAGCAATTCACTGAAAATAAAAATGGTTATCTAGGAGAAATTGAACAATTCGAGAACCAAGTATATTTGTAAGCACAGTTTAGTAAAACACACTGTTTAGAATTTAGGGACTAATCTAAGCGGTCAATTTAAATTTAGATGTTCAATTAAATTGCTAGAACTCAATATTTTTTCAAGGATAATGGTCAATATGAAAAATGGGCTTCATAGTCATTTTTTGATCGACTGATCGAGATACTTTTAAAAACTTTCTAACCTCAAAAAAATGAAAATGGGTACAGGACGTTTGACCGGCACCTATGTGGGTGTTCGCATCTCAACCCCAATCCCCCTGTGCCCCCGAAGGGGGCGCAGGTGGCTTGATGGGTTAGAGATGCGGGCAACCACTTACTTTAGACATGATTCCGAGCAAGAGCCTTGTTTAAAATGCATTTAGAGGCTCTTTTTGACCAGCTCAAGGGACCAAAACGGGGTAGAATACCTTTATATAATATGGTTTACCTTGGTCCACCAAAGCAAAAAGTCATGTTTTGATCAAAAAAAAAAAATTTTCAAAAAAAGACCCCCACCTAAAAACACATTTTATACGGGTTTTCGGGGTCGAGAAACACAAAAAAGTGGTCAGAACTCATTTTTGGATCACTTCACAATTGTTCAGTCCGGCCGAAATCATTCCTTGATCACCACAGACAACAATTCTTTTAAAGTTTGAGAAATAACGGGTTGGCAGTTTTTGTTCAAATAGTTCAATTTACTTTAGGATTGGTAGCACCTATTTCATGTAAGATAAACAAGTTGCCGTCGGAGAAATACATAAGCTCATTAGGAATTTCAAAAGCAATTGTGGTCGGAGAAGGTGGAAGGACCATCGACTTTGTGCGCTTCTTTCCGAGGCAAAATGTACTGGCGGTCAATTTAACGGCGGTCAATTGAGTGTCGGTCAAACGTCTTGTACCCACAAAAATGTTATCAAGGGCAACTCAAAAATGTATGTCGGGAGTTAAATAAAACTTTTTGTGTAAGAGTTCGCAATTTTCGTAAAATTGATGAGTTGGTTAGTTTTTAAAGCTGTTCGACAAAACCATGGTCAGACAGTTCCTGAAACTTTAAAAAAAAATAAGATATTTCCTAAAAACCCAGATTTGAATCTTATCTAAGCTGCTTAAACTAATTAGTGGCACATACTTTTTCCTATTTATAGGCGATTCTCTGCAGCTCCTTCATACCCTTCTACTGCGGAAGAACACCGCCAACCTACAGGGGAGAAGCTTATTTAGATGGTGGAATCTCTGATAATCAACCGACAAGAGATGCGAACACCATATCCGTGTCTCCATTTAGCGGAGAATCAGACATTTGCCCCACAGATCTGGACAGTGCTAGGTAATGCAAAAGCTAAATTCTCATTTCTTAATAACTCATTTTAGTTTTCTTGGCTTCAATTTCTACGGAACATCCATTCAATTTACCACTCAAAATCTGTTTCGCATGCTGACCACACTATTTCCTCCATCGCCAGAAATTTGTTCAAGAATATGTAGGCAGGGATTTGAAGACACACTCAAATTTCTGACAAAAAATGGTAATTTTTTGAAAGTCAAGCAAAGTTATAGCTGATTTTTAGCAATGACACCTTGTGCTAGATGCCTGACTATACAATCCAACGCCTTACCCCTTCCGCAGTACAAAAATATGCTGAGGAAAAAGAGTTTGCGTGGCTTTCAGGGAGTCAACAGACCTAACACACTAGCTATCAAATCGACAGCTAATAAGTAGACTTTGGCAACTTTTTGATATTCTTAAAGCATTTTTTTAGAATACGGGCTGATGAGTGCGGCAGGTGTTTTGAAAAAATGGAAAATGGGATCGAGCCTCAATTCACCAATATTCCTCTGCCTAAGGTGGTTCAACAAAGTAGGTCTTTTGGAAGTTGGAAGGCTGTTTTTTTACTAAAATATATTTTTTGCACAAAACTAGTTAAAATATAGAATTTGTTTATTTATTTTTTTTTGAAATGAGCACTTTCGAAATTTTACTCGATTACCGTATTTTCTGTATTAAACGCCCCGGGGCGTTTATTTTTCAATCCCAAAAAAGTCGGAAAAAATTTGGGTCGATTCTGAAATTTTTGGGTGATCAACTAAAATCTGAAAAGTGGAATCAGGTAAACTCATGCTAACTAAAAAAATGCAGAAAAAAAGATTCGCAAAATTGTTTTTTGCGACTGAGATATAGGTCCTTGAAGTGGGGTGGGGGAGGAAGTTTATTAGAGAGGAGGCGTTTAATACAGAAAATATGGTAATCAAATAACCGCTGACAATCTAGCGTTTGAACGTTGCTACAGTTTGAGTCAAAGTTTAAAGCCAATTTTTTCAGTAAAATAAGAACATAAATGCATTTTTTGGTATCATCAGAAAGCCCTTGTTCTCCTCTCTTGAATAGTGTATCGCTTGTCGTTTTATGTCAATAAATTCCATGCTTTAGAATGTCCCATCTGAGAGCAGGCATTGTGCGACTTTGGGAAGAAGGGAAGAAACAAAGTGAGATCGCTCGTGATATGAATGTTCCAAAGCAAACAGTTTCGGATGCCATCAAGCGATTTCGTGAAACAGGCCGCAATGAAGACAGAGCAGCTGTTTCACGAAATCACTTGATGAGAACTTGAGGAGAACAAGGGCTTTCTGATGATACCAAAAAAATGCATTTATGTTTTTATTTTACTGAAAAAATTGGCTTTAAACTTTGTCCGGGAAATTTTCGGTCACATGGTATTTATCTGACCAAACAACTTGCATTGATGACTCTAAAAACTTACCACCATAAAACAAATAATTTCCTATTACAGTCCGACCTGGATATGAGAGCACTTTGAAAAAAATTGGCTGGCCAGCAGAGAAAATGCACAAAGTTTACCCCCAGTATAAGAGCACCTTGGGCTGGTCCCAAGGGGTGCTCTTATATCCAGGTTCGACTGTAAAAACAATTTGGTTATCCAAAAAATTTTGTTCAAAATTTTGCTTTAAAAATCTATTTTTTAGCGCTGGACGACGCAGCTGCAGCAGAAGGCCGTCTGTTCAAGTATCTTCGCTCATTTCGAGCTTTCCGATGGACCATGCGTTTCATGACACCCATTATTCTGCCGTGTGAAATAGCACTTTTTATTATAAGAACGTGAGCTTGACTATTTTCTTAATAAAAAATCGAACCCAAATTCACTTTAGTCTGAGGTCGTGGCTATCCAAATACTCCACTACAGACTTCTATCTTTTAAAACTGCAGACTATGGTTGACTTTGTGCTGAACGAAATAGACTCCAAAAGGTTGCTGTATGAGCCGACTCGTGTGTCTTGTCAATTTGCCATTACCAATCTAGAGGATGCTGCTATCAGCAAGTACCAATCTAGGCTGGACCTGAATGAAGCAGGCACACCACTAGAATCTAATTTGCTGAATGCAAGTCATCGGAGTTTGAGCCGGCTAGCCAGTGCAAGTGTGCTCAATATACCCACTGAGGTAGCCGTTTGGTAGTTTAAAAAAGGGCTGTGAAATGGCGTTAAGCGAATTGACCAACACCGAATTGATCAACACCGAATTGATCAACACCGAATTGATCAGCACCGAATTGATCAACACCGAATTGATCAACACCGAATTGATCAACACCGAATTGATCAGCACCGAATTGATCAACACCGAATTGATCAACATTGAATTTAAATTAATTTTTTTGTCTTGTGAAGAACCCCTATCATTTAAAACTAGGGACAGCAGGCGCCTATCGGCGCCTATATCGTATTTTGAAATTCAAATATAAATCCACTTTTCACTTTGAAAGGGCAAAATCTCAATTTTTTTCACAACAATCTTCAAATCTGATTGCGAAAGGTCCTCCGCCATTAAAAGAGCTTTCGAATGAGTGTAAACATGCAAATAAAAATATTACACTAAAAAAAAGTTTTCCTTTGTGACCAAACATGCACTCAAATTGGCGACAGACATTCCCCGTCCCAAATACTATAAAGAGATGTTTCTCTATAATCCAATCTCAATTCTTCTGCGTAATCCATGCACCAACCAAACCAAGTGGTCGTCCATTTAATGCAAATAACTCCAATTTCTTCCAAAGAAAGGAATACTCAAATTACCGTCGCATTTGGTATTGTCAGTGCCATCCCGGCCAGTCCGATAGTGAATGCACCGCCAATAGGTTCGCTTTCCTCTTACAATGATCTTCCAGTACAAGCAGTTGTCGGAATCTTTAAGCATCGGCTTGTTCTTCTCAGATGTAAGCAGCTCAAAATTCATGCTGAGTCTAAATAAAAACAAGTCTCAAGTCTGCTAGAAAGTATCTTAACACGATAAAAACAAGTTCCAAGAAAAAGTAAAGTTATTGCGATGAAGCAAAAAATCAACACACATCAGCTCAAAACTATAAGTAAAAAAATGTGTTGATCAATTCGGTGCCGCCCACTTGAAATGCGCCCTGAAAAGCATGAATTTTACCGGCAAATTACTTATTTCAACACTCAAATTATGTAGTGCCACTTTTCTGCAAATTTTTCGTTTAAATTTTGTTATAATTTTATTTGTAAGAATGGATTTAGGCTTTTATCAAACCCTACTGATAAATTTGAGAAATACAGATGTAAAGGTTTTTAAAAAATTCAATTTTTTTTAATCCCCCAAATCTCTGCATTCCTGAAACTACTTAGCAAAGTTTGATACTTTATTAAAAAGCTGAGATCTAGAGCTACACGCTAGCGCGAAAAATTGTAAAAAATTACAACAACAATTTAAAAAATTGAGAATATGAAAACTTTAAGGACGGAATTCAGTAATTTGATGGTAAAATTCAGACTTTTGTGGGCGTGATATAATTTGAGCCTTTAAACAAATTCTAAAAATATTTGGTATCAGGAGATAGAAGTGTCCGGGCGTCACATTCCCACCCCAATGTGTGCTTTGCCAGCAGCCCTGCCTGTTGTAGACGAAGACACAGTAGCCCAGCTGCAGGAGTACAGCTTGAATCATGACGCTGTTCTCGCATTTTACTACAAAGACGAAGAAACCAACCAGGTCAAGGTGTGTGAAATCTACGACATGCAAAACCCAGACAGACCATTTCCCTGCCATTCTGCTGGTCGGAAAATGTCCTGTCGACTGCCACATAGTCATATCAGTCAAATGATGGAGATTGATGAGGACGATGAGAACAAAGCTAAAACGTGTCCTCCTGATTTGAAGTTAAATGCAGAACAAGGGATGGAAGTAGAGGATGAACAAAATCAGTTTCCGTTAGAAGATTTGGCTGAATCTCTTGAAAAAATGCAAGAAAAAGAAGCAGCTGAAGATTCTGCCTTGTCTTTGACTGAAGATTCTTCACATGCTAAGGATACAAAGTTAGTAAATTTGTGAAAAGGGTTAAAAATCTATGAAGCATGAAATCTCCAAAGTGTTTGGTAGGCTTACCGAAATTGCCATAGTTCGTAGGTCTAGCAAAGCTTGAAAAAGAGCTCGGTTAAAATGCAAACTACCGTGTTATCTCTAATTATAGACCCCCCTCCTCCTGTTCAAAATCGTGTTTGTGGCCGTTTTTGACCCACTTATAGAATACTGTTCTCAGGCAAATTACCTCTCATTTTGTAGCCAGTTAGATGAGCTACAAAATTAGGAGAAACTTGCCTGAGAACAGTATTCAATAAGTGGGTTAAAACACAATGCCACAAACATGTTTTTTGAATTTAGGAGGGGGGGGGGTCTATAATTAGAGATAATACAGCAACGGTTGTATTGATCTACAAAAAAGCTTTTTTGCCAACTAATTCACCCTTAAAAAGATTTTTGAAAGCAACAGGGTGCGGAAAAAGTTCTGACTCGAGCATTGAATTCAAATTTTTACCATCAAAACAAAACAGTATTACAAAAGCAATGACACCACTCAAAAGCCAAGAAGATTTTTAACAAGATACATTTTTCGGAATTTAAAATAACAACCCTTTGCCAAAAACATCGGATCGAAATCCAATGTTCTTGCCCTCGAAATAAATAAAATAAATAAAATGCCGATCGAAATCCCATTTTCGTCACTTTGTTTTCGACATCTTTTTTGAAAGCTGCTCTTAGGCAACTTATCCACAAGTTTCGTAACTCACTTCCGTCGCTATAAATTGAGGAGTAGCCTGAGAGCAGACTTCAAAAATCAGGTCAAAAACTTAATGCCAAGAACACGATTTGGAGTTGAGGTCAATAATAACAAGTTAAAATCCATCTAATTTAAACAGGTATTCAAAAACATATTTCAAAACTCATAATCTGTTTTCTGTAAATCAATCAAAATTTTTTATTAAGGAAACGAGATGCTTGTTGTTCTCCAGTTCGCTCTTCTGACATGGATTTCCAGGACCAAGGGGATCCATCCAGCTCTCCCAACAAAAATAGTGCTACAGATTCCAATGAAACCGACCACAATCAGCAACCCCAGCCCACCCCCAGTAGCAGCAGTTCTCGTAGAAATACCATGACCGGAAGTCGAAAAAGTCTTCGTTCTAACAAATCCATTGGTGGCACTTCAACTGCAGCTTCAGCTGGCAAGAAAAGCAGTGTTTCTAGCAGCAAATTACCAGTAGCCGTTCACAACAACGCCAATTCCTCAACTTCCTCGGATTGCGAGGATAATGACAACGAGAATTTGTTTGTTCCAGCCAAAAGCAGCAATTTAGTGCACAGAAAAAACAAAGGTAGTAACGCTACTAGTAGTTCACCTTCTTTCTCCAAGAAAAATGGAGGATTAGGCAAGCTATTGACGGGATTAGCATCACACGCCGTTCAGCCAAATATTAGGAAGTCAAGCCATAAATAATTACAGTCAATTATGTGTACCTTTTGTTATTTACTGATATCACTACTTTCTGACTAAAATAGATTTTTTTGTTTTGTGTTTTTGATTAAATTTTCACATTTTTTTTAATAAATTTAGTTCAGTAAAGTAAATATGAAGTTAAATATTGCAGCTCGTTTAAAATGATTTGAAAAGTGTGTGGTTTTTGGATTTCAGAATATATATTTCAAGGACTCAGCCATTTTTGGATGACTTCAAAGCAGGGCTATATACAACAAAGGGAAAGCTCTAAAAACTTATAGTCCATAATCTGAAGAATTCACACCTGGAAATCTATTGTGACGAGCCTATGTGATTAATATCGATTTTGAAAGCAGGGCCCGTAAACGTCCTTATTAATAAGATTTGTCCTTATTTTGGGATTCCAAATGTTATTTTTTTTTAGAATTTTACGTCAAAATCTTATTTTTTAGCACTAAAAGAGCAATAAGCACTGGATAAAACAGCATTTTCTGCCAAAATACCCGAAAATGTCCTTATTTTCAATAAAAAATTCTACGTGCCTTGTTTATGAGCCAAGTTCACAGGCTTAATAATTTCTAAAAAAAAGTTTGACCCTAGTATAAAATTCCCCCCCATCCAAATTTATGCCTTCTAAAACTTAAGTAAAGAGCACCCAAATATATGTTCCAGACCCCAGAAAAAGTGCGTAAAACACTTATTAGTCACAACTTCCATACGCTGGCCTACCCCTAAGCCTATATGTTCCAGACCCCAGAAAAAGTGCGTAAAACACTTATTAGTCACAACTTCCATACGCTGGCCTACCCCTAAGCCTATATGTTCCAGACCCCAGAAAAAGTGCGTAAAACACTTATTAGTCACAACTTCCATACGCTGGCCTATCCCTAAGCCTAAGGGCTAAGCCTAAACTTGTTGTTCCAAAGGGTAGTTTCAACGATTTTTAGAAGGTCTGATTTTAGGGGGGGGGGTATTCCATACTAGCGCCAAAAGTTCAAAAGCTAATATTTATGACTTTTTTACTTTTCATTTTTAGTAAAAAAATTAAGGATGCTTTAAACTAGCTCAGATTCCTGACTTCAACCGAAACCGCATTTTCTGTGTGTAAAATTTCTGTGAATATTTTTCAATATCCAGTGCTACAAGCATTTTCATATTTTGTTTACAAAGTTTTAGTAATAAATACATTCAGAACGAAAATTGTTTACTGATTTATCACCCAGTTGTTTTTAAGGCAGGTCTTCCCTTGTTTTGCTCTTTCTCTGCATCTTTTCGTGGCAGGCGAGGGAGATGACGGAGGTAGTGCAAGAGAGAGAAGATTGTTTTTGCAGTAATCTATGGCTACTTATTTCACAATGACTTACCATGACTTATTGTCTAGCTTTGCTCGCATAAGGTGCGATTATGAGAAAAAATTGAGTTTTTTGGGGTTATCATGTAAAATATCCCAAAATGTTTATTTTCGACCACCATTTTTTGTTTCATAACCCAATAAAAAAATATTTTCCTTAGCTATCCTTGAAGCAAACAAGTGTTTTTACGACAGGGATGTGATCTGTCCTTATTTTAATAAGATACAGTCGAACCTCTCTATAAGACCATCCCTGGGGACCGGCCCTAAGTGGCCTTATAGCAGGGGTGGTCTTATAGCGAGGGTAAAATTTGTGGGTTTTCTTTGCCAGCGTGGCCAACCAAAATTTTTTTAAGTGGTCTTATAGCGAGGGTGGTCTTATAGCGGAGTGGTCTTATAGAGAGGTTCGACTGTATGTCCTTATTTTGGGTACTCCAAATCTATTTTATTTTCAAGATTTTACGTCCATAAAATTAGCACTGGATAAAATAACATATTTCGCCAAAATACCCTAAAATGTCCTTATTTTGAGCAAATGTCCTTATTTTCAAAATTTTTGAGATCTCATACCTGTTTCATAATCATCCAAATTTTACCAGCATTCTAGTGATTTAGCGTTAGATTCTAAAGTTTTTATTACCATTTTGGACTTTTTTAGAGCATTTAAGTCATTTTTTAAGCTGAGATTAGTTACTAAGCTCAAATCTGGCTTTTAAAATTAAACATGTTTTGGATACTAACGGTTGATACTTATTCACTATAATGCAAACGATGATATGGTATGGTTAGAGACTTAGATAAATTCTCAGAGTAACTTCTTATTAAGTAAATAAGGTAAAAATTGATTTATTAAGGTCTGCTTTAAGGTCATAAGCCAGTAGATTCGATTGGGGTGAAGGGTTGTTTTGTTGTCGAAGAGATAATTTATTCAGGACAATAGCCACTAAAGTCCTGAATATCTTGGCGGAGTCTTTGAGCTATCTGTCAAAAAATAGCTTAAAGGAACTTGATAAGAAGGAACTTGATAAGATACGAAATTTGAAATCGCGCGGGACCAACCTAATTTGGTAAATATAGTTTTCGAATTATTTTTTATTTGCGTTTAAAATGTGTTGAAAACATAGAAACATCTAATAGTCAAGCCCAACGTTGCTTGGCATTGCCAGATCGGACGACTTCACCAACTTCCATGACTCTACAACTTTTCTATGCTAGTCGGGGCTAAAGTACGCCATAAGAAGTCCTCCCAAAAACCGGTTTTAACCACTTTTTCGGGTGTTTTAACATCTTTAACGTACAGAAAACATGTTTTGGGGTGGCGGAAAACCATTTCCGGAAAAAAATATTTTTTGAAACTTTTGACTTTATAAATGTGTGCCTGGACCTGGATCCCCTTTTTAGTTCTGATTTAGTGTTTTTTCCAACGTTTATTTTTTTTCTGATTTTTAAAAAGCTTATTCAGATATCGCAATAATGTTAAACTTGATTCGTCTGTATGAGATTTGTAAGGACCCTAGTCGTGCCAAAGAACGGTTGCAAGCATGGAAGCTAATCCCAGAAGAAGGAAAAGTTTTTTTTTCATTTTTGCTGATTTCAGCTGTTTTTTTTTCTATTTTGTTTACAATGTTTTTAACTTAGGCTTAGGCCTTAAGCTCAGGGTAGGCCAGCGCATGTTAGCCGGTACTGAAAAATGTCTTACGAACTACAGAATCAGCAAAAATGAAAAAAAACATTGTTTTTCGCACCAAATGGCGAAAAGTGGACAAACGCCTACGCACCCATAAAACATCCCAACCCACCCCCTCCCCTTAAGCAAAAAGAACTGAAGGGATAACCAAAGAAAACTTCATTACCATTAAATACTATAGTCGAGAGGTGAGTGAAACTTAATTGTGCTGATTTGTGATTTTGCCTAGTTTGCTCTAAAATATAATTCCATCTTAATGACTCAAGTGAAAAACAAATTAACTAACACGCACAAAACGCCAAAACAATAACAGCTATGAATACTCATGCATTTTTAAAAACAAATTTGTTTATTTTCTTTCACAGCCTACCGCCCCAAACATCATTTTAACACAAACAATAGAGCTTTTTCAATAATTTCAATCAATCTAATTTTCAGTTGAATGGATTCGGGCTCATCTGATTCTCAGAACAAAACTTTGACCTCCACTCAGGATAATCAAGTACAATCTACCAGTCCTGCGCAAGGGACTCTAAGGCTAGATAAGTCTTCTCCGAACTCCAAGTCACTGGACCATTCCGTGGCCCTAAAGGTTACAAAACAGAATTCGGCTTATGATGAGTTTGACTTGGACTCATCATATTCCAAAATAGCAAAAGGGGGCAAAGATAGTCAAAAACACTCAGAGGTGCCTGAACACAAACCTCCTTTATTGAAAATACCGTCAGCTAATTTACTAGCTTCTACGGCTCAAGCAGATATTCAAGGTTTAAAAAGTAAGCAGCCTTTGACGCCAGATGTATTGCACCACCATGCTAATCTAATAGCCAAGGCTAGCCTGCCATTAGTAGCCTCTACCCCGAATATACCCGCTTCATTGCCAACTACTACTGCAGCGACAGAAAGTGATTCTAGCGACACTACACCTACCTCAAACGTTGCAGATGACCCTGCTAGTCATATCTCCTTTCAGAGTTTGTTGAAGGAGAAGGGTCTTAGAACTACTATCACTAATAGAACACCTAGAGATTTTTTCTTTATTAAAGTACTCGGTGAAGGATCTTTTTCAACGGTAGACTTTTTCGTATTGATTTTAAAATTTGATTTTCATTAAAAAAAATTTGGCTTTTAGGTATATTTTGCAAAGGAAGTGGACACAGGAGATGATTATGCAATTAAAGTATTACAAAAGAGTGAGATTCGAAGAGAGAAAAAAGTGAGTATCTTTAGTTGTCTGTATACTTTATATATGGCATGAAAGGGGCATACCAGCGCGTTACACTGCAAATTTAGGCGGGGACCAGCAATTAATCGTCCTTGTTTTCACTCGTTTCATGTCAAATCTGATATTTATGACCTCATCCTACTTTTAAACAGTAGGCAGAAAAATTTCGTCGGATTAGGTAATAAATAAATTGCAGGTCCCGCCTTTATTGCAGTGCAACGCACTGGTATGCCCCTTTAACGCATGAAAAAATTTTCGAAGGTTTCTTGCTCACGAAAGGAACATAAAGTATTTACTCTAATAGAACTAACCATCCCCCTTCCCCTAAATTCAAAAAACATGTTTGAAGTGTTGCGTTTTGACTTATTTTTGAAGAAAACTCCCAGGCAAATCATCAGCTCATCTCAATGGCTTCATATTGAGCGGTAACTTGCCTACAGCCGAAAAGGTGCATTTTGAACTTCAAGCAAATTTTGGCGGGAAATTAAAAAATTCGTCTAACTTGGCTAGAAAAATGAGTTCTAGACTTAAAATGATTTCTAGTTTTCACACGTCCTCGAACCACCAAAGATCTTCTCCTATTTTTTAGAGGAGATCTAGGGCTACATTTTGGTATATGAATTGTCACTGAGAATACGATTTTCTATATTTTCGATATGATTGAACTTTTTGCAACTTTTTGTCCCATAATTGCCGTACAGTCTCTAGTTACCGCACACCCCTAAATTTAAAGACTTATATCTCGGAGCAGAGTGAATATTTTGCTAAGCTGTTTGATGCATTTTCTTAACTTCCACGAGCTCTACCGATTCCACTTTTCAGATCTTGGTTAAGCACCCGGAAATCTCTAGATCGAATTTGAAAATTTCCGATTTTCGGGTGATTGAAAAATAAGCGCACATGTGTGGCAATTAGAAGAAATACGGTATTTGATGTAAAGTCTGCACTTTCGTTTGACCTGTACTCAAATTCAGAAACTTGCTGGTGAAATGGAGTATTTTGATAAAAATTTGAATTTGCCGGTGAAAAAAATAATTTGCTGGTGAAATTCGGACTTTTGAGGGCGGAATTCAATTTGAGCCAATAATTACAAAGAGCTGAGATATTGCTGTTCGCACCTCTTACCTTTTTTATAAATATCTTAGCTCATTTTAAGTATTTTGGCCTGATCTCAACGGATTTGCATAAAAGAAGACATTTTGAATATAGATTACTTTAGGAGAAGTTTTTCACAAAAAATTGTCATCAAAAAATAAGGTAAAAAGGCCACGGATTAATAGTTCACAGTTAAGGGGGGGCTGGTGGGGAGGATGTTAATTAGAGGGGGCGTTTGTTTTTCAACTTCTTTCCAGTGAGGCGTTAATTAGAGAAGAGGGGGGGGGGCGCTAATTAGAGAAAATACGGTAGTCGAAAATTCTGAAAAGCATTGTAATTTGTGTGTCAAGATTATAATTTGTGTGACATGAAACAGCTGTGTAATAAACGTAAAGATTAAGGTGAGATATGTGCTTCGGGAAAAGGATGTCATGGCAGCACTAACTTATGCTTATGGTGGTCACCCCTTTGTAGTCAAACTCTACTGTACTTTCCAAGACCGAGAACGGCTCTGTAAGACATTTTTCTTGTCTAAGAAATTTTATCTATAAATTTTTTTCCTAGATTTTGCCATAACTTATGCCAAACATGGAGAGCTGCTAGATTGGTTGCAACGTCTAGGTAGTTTCGACGAAGCGGTCAGTCTATTCTACGCTGCTGAAATCCTCTCTGCTCTAGAGTTCTTGCACGTCAAATGCAATGTTATCCACAGGGACTTAAAGCCAGAGAATATACTGGTAGGTGCTGATTGGCACATTATGCTCTCTGATTTCGGCACTTCCAAAGTTCTTTGTGGAGCTGATGGCCAAGAAGTCGAAGAGGAAGGTAGGACATAATTTATTATTTTTTCTATACCAATTATTAGTTAAATTTTGTCGAAAAAGTTTTTGGGCACTTTTATAGTTCCCCCCATACTCGGATTTCTTGAAAAGTGACCAAAAATAATCCCCCGAGCTCTTTTTTTTGCTCAACAAGATAAAAGATGCATTTCTAAACATTTTCTGAATAAAAAAAATTATATTTGTAAAAAATTTTCGACTCACACATTCAATGAAAAATGGCCTTTTTCTGGTATTTTATGATCATTTTTATGGGTATTTATCACATTTATTCAGAAAGTGTTTAGAAATGCTTCTTTTATCGTGTTGAGTAAAAAAATGAGCTCGGGGGGTGATTTTTGGTCACTTTTCAAGAAATCCGACTATGGGGGGAACTATAAAAGTGCCAGTTTTTGTGAAAATTTAGCTTAAACTAGAGGGACAGAATTAATTGGTAAATTTGCCATCTGTTAATTAAATTTACTATCCGGCAATCCTACTCTAAGATTTTTTTATGGCTGATTTCAATTCTAAACTACTGACTCATAACTATCTTTTTCGGTTACTGGTTGAAAACTCCGAGTTTTACTGGTGTAAGCGACAACCCTGCAAATAAGGTTTTTTAATAAAGTAAGAATAGCCTAAAAATTATCCTAAAGTCGGTCTCTAAAGTCTAAATTATATCTTGATTGATCTAATTCCAGAGCCCGAGCTAAGTACACAAGAAGAGTGCATCGCTTCAGCCACAAAACCAGTCAAAAGCACCAGCAGAAGTTCATTTGTCGGCACTGCCCAATACATAAGCCCAGAAGTGTTAAAGTCTGAAAGTGTTGGTCCAGAATGTAAACTTTAAAGTTTTTTCCAAATCTCTTATATACAATAAGTAATTTCAGGTGACTATTGGGCCCTTGGTGCAATCATATTCCAAATGATCTCTGGCCAGCCTCCGTTCAGAGCTGTCAATGAGTATCAGATACTCAAAAAGATTCTTGGACTAGACTTCCAGTTTCCAGATGGATTTCCTGAGACTGCTAGAGATCTGGTCACCAAACTTTTAGTTTATAAGCCAGCCGAGAGGTTGGGCTCAAAACAAAATGGTGGGATTGAAGCTCTGAAACGGCACAACTATTTTAAGGTAGCAAAAAATTTGCCTTTATAGCAGGGATCGTATCTGTCTTTTTTTGTCCTTTTCTTAGGACCCCAAATCTTTATTTTTAATCAAAATCTTTTTTTCACTCAAATATGGCAATAAGCACTAGATAAAATGACCTTTTTTTAGTCAAAATGTCCTTTTTTAACCAATTGTTCTTTTTTTAATTTTGACATACGGACCCTGCTTCATAGCTAAATGCACAATGTAGATAATTTAGGACATTGATTGGGACAACTTAGCCAGCCGAACCCCGCCTGAACTAAAACCCTTTCTGCCAGCCAGTAGCGGAGAACCTGCCTTTTATAGTGACTATCGCTTCCCGGAAAATCTTGAGCCGGGTCTCAATGAAGCAGCCCTTACCAGACTAATGGGACTTAACTTTGGAGAATTTGAGTTTGCTAAGCAAGGAGACTCTCCCACTCTTGAATCATCTTCCTCTGAACTCAGTGCTATACCTGAAGAGCAAAAGCAGCAATCCTTGGCCAATCAGCAACGCCGAGCTGATAAGCTAGAGCTACAAAGGCGAACGAACAAATTCCACCGGTTTGTAGACGACCAGCTGATTCTAAAAGCTGGTTTGATCGATAAAAAGAAGGGTTTGTTTGCAAGAAGAAGGATGTTTTTGATGACTGAAGGGCCAAGAATGCTCTATGTGGATCCAGTAAACATGGAGTTGAGAGGAGAAGTGCCTTTTTCTTCAGAAATGAGAACAGAGGCCAAAAACTTCAGGACATTTTTTGTTCATACAGTAAGTTTTTTTCTTAAAGATATTGCTACTTTAATGCTAGAACTGCAGTGGGGTCAATGTGACCTCAGAACCCATTAAAAATGCATGCTAGTCACCGATGAGAGTATTTGGAGAGGTGGGTACCAGGTCAATTCAAAAAATAATTATTTTAAAATACAAATTTGTTGAGTACTCTCCCGGCTTTAAGTAATAAAAAATACTATGACCACTCAAACAATATCGGTGGTTCAGCGGGAAAGCAGGGGCTAACTGTGGAATTCGGTGGTTGCTTCAATACCGATTGGAAGCATTGTTTTTCTTCGACTTTTACAAATTCTCATTTGAATTTCACTGGTACCCGCCTGTGGAAGTCTTTTCTCTGCTAAAACTGTTTGCTGCCTTATTTTTTAACAAACGAGCAATTCCAGCCCAACAGGACGTACTACCTGTTTGACCCAGAAAGACACGCCAAGGACTGGTGTGATGCAATTGATTTCGTTAGGGACAATTACTTCAAAAACAATCATAATTCTATAGCTGTAAGTGATTTTTTAAATTAAAATAACTAATAAAGTCACTTGAATTTTTCCAGCAAGAGGTACCTGGAAGTAAAGTCACATCCACTAGTAAAAAACATCTACATAAAAGTGAGCAAAAAAAAGCCGGAAAAGAAGGCAAGAAGAACAAAAAAATTATACCTGGTTAACAGAGACTTTATTCGTGCAAAATAATGGTAAAATTTCATTTTTCACTCATTTCAAAATGTAATGATGCTCTAAATTAAACAAAGTCTTTATCATTTTACTACTATATTTACTAAACTACTCTTTGGTGTACTTAAGTATACTCTAAGCTATTTCTGCAATGGTTTTTATGTATTTTTTTGAAGATACTTCTGGGTGCAAATCGACTGCGGGTAGCAGGAATCTGGCTTCCAAATTGGAATACGTCAACTAAAAATATGATTTTTATTGAAAATTTTATAGAGTAGACCTTTTGAGCCACCTCTTGAATTATCCCGGTCATTGTTTCGGTTTTTCAGTTTCATTTGACTTTTTCCAACATAAATTAAAAGTAAAGAACACATTTTTTAAAGCGACCTTTGATTAAAAATATAAAAATAGTGGACAACGGGTTGATTGCCTAAATACAACATTTTATTTTATATATTTGACACACAGTCAGTCTAAAATTTTTATTTGTCAAAATTAAATCTTAAAGTTCAAACACTCTTTTGTGACCAGTGACCGGTTAGCCAGCGATTGTATTTTTTTCTAATAAGCGCGCACGCGCTCTTATTTTTCGAACCTCCGAAAATCAGAAAAGGTTGAATACAATCTCGAGATTTTCGGGTGTTTAACCAAAATCTAAAAAGTGGAATCAGTAGAACTCGTGGGAGTTTAGAAAATGCAACAAACAGATTTGCAAAATATTTCGCAAAATATTTTTAGGGCTACCAAATGAGCTATTGACTGAATAAATATTGCTTTAATAATTCAGATAAAATTTTAAGAATCCGCCCAAGAATCCCTAACTCGAATTCAAGTGTGGATTTTTGGTACTTTTCTGTTATCTCGAATCATTTTTGGAAGGGATACAAGACATCAGAACTAGAGAAAGCGGGATTTGAACACTTCACAGTTAATCACAAATACAACTTCGTCGATCCTGATACTGGCGTGAGCACACAGCAAGTCGAACGAATGTGGGGCTCAGCAAAATGGCGCAACAAAAAACAAAGAGGAACCAAACGGGACATGCTTCAGAGCTATCTGGCTGAATTTATGTGTCGCCAGGAAATGGGAGACGAAGATCCCTTTGAATGGTTGTTGAAGAATATCTCGAAAAATTGGCCTCCGAAAGAAGATATTTAATTGAAATTACATTGTTCGTTGCGCAAAAATGTGTTATATAAAATGATTCGAGATAACAGGAAAGTACCGGATTTTTTTTCATTCAATTTTTTCAACAACATCTAGTCTATCAATAGCTCATCTGGTAGCCCTGAATCTTAGCTACAAGATTGCACCAACAAAATAATTAAAAATAAATAAAAAATATATACCGTATAACCTCTTTTAATCCCCCGGGGGGATTATTTTTCAACCCTCCCAAAATCGGAAAAATTTTGGGTCGATCTCAAGATTTTCGGGTGAAAATCCAAAATCGAAAAAGCGGAACCGGTAGAGCTCATGGCAGTTAAGAAAACGCAAAAAAACAGATTTGTAAAATATTTAGTTTAAGCTGAGATATAGGTCTATAAAGTCAGGGGGGGATTATTAGAGGGGGGTGATTAATAGAGGTTATACGGTATGGCTATTTCGTGTAATAAATCTGATTTAGCATCTGCAAACAGCCTCCTCGTTGTGTTTTCGCCTTAAATCGTCCGATTCACATAATATAGTTTTTCCTGTTCCCCATTTTGCTGGGTTTGAGAAGAGGCGTTATGCTTAGAGAGAGATCACAATCTTTACTATACCAGTATTCATATGCGGTCTCAAACACACTGTAAATTATATTTTCTATAAAAAACATTGCAAAGGAGTAGATAAAATATGAGTTACATTCAAATTGATTTGAATTGTTTTACGAAAATGTATTTACGAAAATTTTTTTGACTAACCCTGTATAGGGCCAATAATTCTTATCAAAAATCAGTTGAATGTTTGCTAAACTACTTTTTCGTCGAAATTGGGCGTGGTTTGAATCAATACCAACCGTCACTCATAAAATATTTTTGAAAGGAGACAGCTTTTCCTTTACAATGCTATGTTTCCCATGCACTCAGCAAGCAAAAAGCTTTTCTTAGTTTTTAGTGGACTCGTAACAATATTTCTGTACTTTTTTACCAAATTCCAGCTAAATTCTTTTCAAGTTGCAAACATTGGCATAAATAATTATGGAGAAGTTGAGAAAATAAAACAGTCGGAAAGTTCTTTTGTGTGCAAACTGTCAGATAAGAATCCTTGGGATGCCGAGATTGAAAGCTTTTTTCAACCACAAAATCCAGGTGTTTATCCTAATTGCAAGCCTTCATTTGAAGAAATCACTCAGTTGGGCAAGTTTCCTGACCCACAATATTTGTCTGTCCGGCCAGAATTTGTGCAGAAGGTCAAGAGCTGCAGTTACAGGTGGGGTGCTAGTTATGTGCAACTTTAGGCGCTACTTGGTTAAAGGGAACGAGACCTGCTGGAGACCTACTTTTACAAGACCTACTGACAAAAAAACAAAATGTTAAGCATAGTTTTGAATCCTACGGCCTACCGCATATAGAAACATTGGGTCTACATGTGTTCGAGGGTACGCCGGAAAAAAATATGACTTGGTCCCCGCTGTTGTTTTTTGTTGCAATTTTTTTGTTTAAGTATCTAAAATAACAAAGGCATGGTTTTTTAAACATTTTGTTTCAAAAAAGTAAGAATTTTTTTTGCAAAAAAATAACAGGGGGAATTAAGACATACTTTTTTTCAGCGTATCTTTGAACTGTTCCCAGGCATCTTAATTTCTCAGGTATATGTGTGCGCATTCACAGCGCCCACAAAGCTTGAAAGGCTAAAAATGTACGCACTCACTTACCTTACATGGGAAAGACACGAGCTTAAGGTCAGACAAACTTACCATACCAATCGAAAGTTTATAGGCCCTAGGATTCAAAACTTTGTAAGCCCTCGGAAGAGGCAGATATCGGCTATATTTTTTACTGATTCATTTGACTAAAAGTGCAAGAGAAAGCGCAGATTATGAGCTTTCTAGTGACCTATTGTTGAGGTATTTAAAAAAACAAAATATAAAAATTTTGGCTTAAAGAAATTATTGTGTCATTTTTCAAAAACGTTATTGGTAATTTAATATGCAAAATAAAGTGTGAAAACGACGCTTTTTTAGTTAACGCTAGAGGCTTGAGTATAGAATCCCCCCATGCACAGCGCTTAGATGAAGGAGATAACTTCATATTCGTGTTTCTCGACCCCGATTTCATGAGAAAGACGGCTGTTTTTTTAATTCTGAGCAAAAAAAATTTTTTCGAACCACGGGGGGTATCATGGTTTTTTGGTCAAAATTTCAAAATTCAAATTGGCGCCTTCTGAATTTAATAGGGAATAAGGGCTATATAGAGAGGGAAAGGGAATAAAAAGGGGCCACTAATCACCTAACAAGAAGATGTTGAACATAGTTTTGAATACTGGACCTACCGCATATAGAAACTCTGCTGTGCATGTTTTTTCATGCATCCAGAGTCACTTCCGAGTAATTTGTGTCTAAGGTATGTGGGTGTGCGCATCTCAAATTCAAGCCCCCAAAAGGGGCTTGAGAGTTAGAGATGCGCGCAATCACTTACCTTAGACATGATTCCGAGCAAGACTCTTGATCATAAAATGCACAAAAGAGCTCTTTTCGCTACCGCCCATGTTGAAAAACATTGTAAGACAGTCGAAAAATACAAATATTTTTTCTAGTGTTTTCTAGCGTTTTGGCATAAAAGTGGCCCCTATTATTTCCTTTCCCTCCCTATACAGCCCTTATTCTAGGGTTGTCGAATGCAAATATTTGCGCAAATATTTGCAAAGATTTATGAAATGTTTGCGCTGAACGAAAAAAATGCGAGCTCTCGAGCATGCGAATCTCTTCAAAATCAGCGGGATGAATTGGAAGGGTCGGAAGGGTCGGAAGTGTCGGACATTTTACTAAATATTTGCGAAATATTTGCAAATATTTTAATATTTGCGCAAATATTCGCGCAAATATTTGCGCCATTTTAAATATTTGCAAATTTAAACAACCCTACCTTATTCCCTATTAAATTCAGAAAGCGCCAATTTGAATTTTGAAATTTTGACTAAAAAACCATGATACTTCCCTGTGGATCGAAAAATTTTTTTTTTGCTCAGAATTAAAAAACATTAAAAATTATGTTGTTGCTTCACCATAACCTTTGCGCTTATAACTTTGAATACTAATGATTGGATATTTTATGGCAACCTGCCCTTGTGCAAAATTTTTTACACTTTTCGTAAAGTAAGTTTAAATTTTTATCCATGATAATTTTTTTGTTTGTAAGCAAACGACATATCATTAGAAAGCCCAGACAAAGAACTTTTTCATGAGTATAAAAGAAAATGCTGCATGAAATGAATTGTCCGCTCACGAGACTAAAGAAAAAAGTATTCATTTTTCAAAGAGTCGCTGTGAAGATTGGTTTATTTGAGTGCATTGCACTTATGTTCGGAGGTTCGATTTTATGGTAGTCGTGCACAGCAGGTCCTGAAACCCCCAGGTAGTCCATTCCTACAGTCCTCATTTCTGGTGTTAAATAAACGTACTTATTCAAGAAAATGATTGACAATCGTTTTCAATTAAGTCTCACGCATTTTAGATGTTTGGGTGTTCAGCTCGATGAACATGATAATTGGTCCAAATGGAGGGGCAAGGTGCAGCCCCCTTGCGACTTTTTTGAAGTGGAATGTGATTATAAAAACAATAGTGCTATCTACCGCAACATCTACTACCAAATCTACAGGAAGCCCAAAGAAAAATCCAGGTTAATTAAGATACTCAACGAAAAAAAAACCTCCTATGTTTTTAGTCAAAAGCCCTCGCTCAGTGATAAACATGGTTTTGGGGTGCATATAATAGTTCTGGACACAGTGTCTAGGTCTCATTTCTTTCGTGCCCTTCCAAAAACTACTTATGTGCTGAGAGAGGAATTGGAAGCTATCTCTTTTAAATACCTCAACAAAGTAGGAGACAATTCTCAACCCAATAGCTGGGCATTTCTGCTGGGCAAGCAAATCGCTGACATCTTGCCTAGTCCTTTCAATGACCATGTTATACCGGCTGACACCAACCGAAGTGTGTTTTGTGATAGCTACATAGACGACCAAACCTCTTTTGTGGGTCATCACTTCAAAAAGGCTGGCTATAAAACTATGCATTCCGAGGATTGGCAGCTGGGCACATTCGAGTGGACAGATTGCAAAGGATTCAAAAACCAACCGTTTGATCATTACATGAGGGTTAAAAACAATTTGTTACGACGACAAATTATTTCGGAAATTTAGCCATTTCAAATGCGAATGGAACAACCGTTTGTACCCCCTAGAGATCCTAGCAAAATATATATGAACTACCACAAAAATCGATGTAGGGAGCCTCATATTCATTTGATGGAATACTTTCGACAGTTTGTGGAGCAATACGAAGATGTCAAGGCTAAATATAGCTTTACGTGGGTTAGTAACTTTTGTTAGCTGGACGTCACCCTGTGTGTCTCGCCCAAAAATCGATTTCAAGCACTTTTAAGGTCATTTTAAGTTCTTAGAACGATAGAAAACATGTTTTAGAGCGCGTTTTCTAGCAAAATTTGAGAAAATTTTCCTGCGCCCACTCCGGGGGCGCAGGGGTCTTGGTAGCTTGCGGTTGAGATGCGCACACCCACATACCTTAGACACAAGTCACTCCAAAATGACTCTGGATGCATAAAGGGGGCTAAGAGTTGAGATACACACACCCACATACCTTAGACACAAATCACTAGAAAAAGACTCTGGAGGCATAAAAACAGTATGCATACAAGAGTTTCTTTATGCGGTAGGCACCAGTTAACAAAACTGTTTAAATCCTATTTTTAGAGTACAGTCAAACCTTGATATAACAAACCCCTTGGGACCGGCCATAAAGTTTGTTGTATCGAGAGTTTCGTTGTATTGAAATTTGACTGTATCTGGTTACTCTTTCAGGTTGTTTCAATTTGAGGAAACAAGGCGGAAAGTCAAAATTTTGGCCAAATTTTTTTTCCAAAACATATTTTCTATCGTTTTAAGGGTTAGAATGGCCCTGAAAGTGTTTAAAGTTAATTTTTCGGATAGACACACAGGGTATAGTTTAGCTCTTTTGTTAAAAAAATATTTTCATGGTCTTAGTTTAAATCTAGATTAATTGCTTGCCCCAGAATTCCGATCTGAAAATTCATAATTTTTGTGATTGAAATTCTTAAAACTATCACTTTTTTTGGTTGTTATGATTTTAAGTTAAGATTAGCAGCAAAAAGAAATTTCGACCCTAGTATAGAATAACCAACAACCCCCTCCCTCCCGACTTTTTTATGCGGTAGGTCCTGCTAACAAAACTATGTTTAAATTTCACTTTTTCGGAGGTGTGGTATTGTAAATTAGCACCAATTTTACGGAGCACTTAACCTTGACCCCCTTCACTCAATTCAGCTTGGGGGACCAAGGCAAAAAATTTTTTTACATTTGTCAATACCAATAACTTTTTGCACAAAAAGTGTAAAATAAGTTGTTTTTCAGTCTTTTTAAAACTAATTATTGGTATTTAAAAGTGTAACGAAAATTGCCTTGGTCCCTCAAGCTGAATTGAGTGAAGGGGGCCAAGGTTAATTGAGTGAAGGGGGTATAGGTTAATTTAGCCAATTTTACAAATTTTCTCTTAATATAGACCTATTTCCATTGAAAATATAGCAAAAAGTCGAATTTTAATCAAAATTTTTTTTTTCCAAAAATCAACTTTTCAGGTCAGAAAATGCCCGAAAACACCTTTTTTTATCGTTTTCAGCGCATAAAAATTACTTAAAAGTGGTTAAAACACGATTTTGAAAAAAAAAATTGGGTAAGGGGGAGGTATTCTATACTAGCGCCGAAATTTCCATAAAATTTTCAGATTTGTTATTTTTATTTTTGAAAATTTTCTTTGAATTTTGAGTACCATTTTACCATCCAAAAATTTTTTGCCGAAACTTGTAGAAACCACAAGAAACAAAAATTTTGTGCTCAACATGAAATTTCATTGCTAAGAATCACAAAAATTATGACAATAAAATGTAAATATTTTAGGCAATAAATCTAGTTCATGCTGATGCTAACCATTTGTATCACGCTGATGCTCATTTTTTCCAGTACTTCCGAAAGTTAAAAAACAAGGTAATTTTACTAGATGTTTTCTAAAACTTAAGTGGTTAAAAATTAGGCCTCATCCAACAAAAGTTGGTCTTGGTCCCGCATAAATTACTGCATTTGCTTTAACCAGTCCCTAAGCAGTGAAAAAAGGCACCCAATTTTAGTAAGAACTTAAGTTCTCTTAGCATCTAATTGGCCTGTCCAATGAAGAGGGGCAGTTCAGGCCTGGGCACGGGCCGGGCCCAACTTTTAAATTCCGTTCGGGCCTGGACGGGCTCAAAAACTCCAGGCAGGGCCTGCCTGGAAATTCTTGGCTCAGATATGCCTCATCAAATCCAGCCTTTTTTAAATTTTTTCTATTTTTTTAAAATTTAATACAAAAAAAAGTAGCCCTAAATCTTGACTTTCTAACAAGCTATCAACTGACTTTTATAAATTTTCAAAAGTTGCAGAAAAAAGTCTGAAATCTTCAAATCTTCGGTTTATACAAAGACCTATTTTTCGTATTTTTTCATATTTCATAAAGTCCGTTGATAGCTTGCTAGAAAGCTAAGATCCAGGGCTACATTTCAGTATGAAAATTAAAAAATAAATAAAAAAAAATACGGTGAAATTACTTAGATAAAAAAAGTTTTGCGACTTGACGGAGTGAATGAATAACTTGACGGGTAAAATTGGTTACAGCCATTCGTCAATCAATAAAAAAGAGTCTAGAAAGTTTATTTGCGGAATCAATTCTCTCTGTTTCTGTTAGGAAGTCATTGAAAAATAGGGACATTAAATTCGATAGATGTTAAACATTAAAGTTAGCCGCACTATTTTTCTTGCTTTATTTTTTGAATATGTTTGGAATTGCACCTACAGTTGACTATACTGGCAATACGGGCCGGCCCGGGCTCAAAGAAAAAATTATGCTCCGGGCCGGGCAGGGCCGTGAAAAAGTGGGCCCGTAAAAAAGTGAATTTAAAATTTTATCTCCTCCAGCTAAAAGATTATGTTGTAGCTGGACAATTCCTTTTTGTTTGTGATGGCTGACCACGGCTCACGAAAAGATACATTAGTAGAAACACACGTTGGTGCACAAGAAACTAGCAATCCAGCATTTTTTCTGGTTCTTCCAAAACAGTTACGCAAAAATCACAAACTCAAAGCTATTCTAGAGACAAATGCTCAAGAATTAATAAGTCAGCACGATGTTTATGCTACTTTAATAGAAATTGCCAAAGTAAGATCTCTAGGATTTCTTCTCAAAGTCAAAAAGACGATTTTAGAAAAGCCATCTTTGGAATAACAGTGAGTGGCAAGTGAACTGGGCTCCCAATACAAGCAATGAAGATTGGCCTTCGATGCACGGCTCTAGTGTATTGCACACCTTAACAAAACCTAGAACTTGTGCTTCCCTAAGAGTACCTTTTGAGTACTGCTTGTGCGAGCTGAATTACACTACAATCACTGCCGATTTCAGCCCTTACAGCACTCGGCTTATGGGTGAATTGGCTGAAGCAGGCGTTTCTAGACTAAATGAAGAGCTGGCCAGGTTTAATCTAACCAATAAATGTGCTTCATTGAAGTTGAGCACGGATTCAGCAGCCAAAATAATTGTGGAAAAATTAGAGCATAAGTTTGAAGACTTGACTACCACATTCAAAATAACCTTTGAAACATTTCCAGGCAATGGAAAATTTTCAGGGTTTTTGAAGGCTGAGCTTAACAACTATGTTACTAGGTTTAGTAGAATGGTTAAATCAGTCAAGTTTATCTCCAACACAATAAGTCGGTTGAATAAACATGGTGATCAATCCAAGTGTGCTCAACACCATCCCACTGTTCAACCCTATTGTTATTGTACATAATCATTGTGCATAGTTTTTTATAAAAAAAAAGTTTATATGGACATTGTTTGCATAAATTTTTTGGTTGGTATTAAATATTGTATAAGAAAAAAGAGGAAAATAACGAAATCTTAATTTTTAAGAAGTCAAAACTTTGAACATATCTATTGTGTCCTATAGCACAAAAAGGTCGGTATGCAGAGTTTTTTGATGAAACTTGTGTTTTCAGGTGATTTATGTCTCAAATATGTTTTGTGATACAGTCAAACCTCGATATAATGTACCCCCTGGGGGATGGGTAAAGGGGTACGTTATATCGAGGGTACGTTACATTGAGGGTACGTTATATCGAGGGCAGAAACCAAATAGATGACAGGTGTACGTTATATCAAGGGTTTGTAAAATATTCAAGTGATTTTATTCATAAGCTCAACAATAACAATTCCGCGAACAACAATCAATGGCTAGCGGAGAAAGAACCTTTTGACGTTTCGGCTTTGGAGTACTCATCAAAACTAAAAGGGAAACATTTAATGACTACAGAAAACATTGCAGAAGCAGAAAAAAGCAAAAACTGTATGAAATTGGTAAATATACCACATTATTTTTCAAGGGTACGTTATATCGAGGGTAACGTAAAGGTCAGTGTTATCTGCAAGGTAAATATACCACATTATTTTTCAAGGGTACGTTATATCGAGGGTAACGTAAAGGTCAGTGTTATCTGCAAGGGGTACGTTATATCGAGGGTACGTTATATCGAGGGTACGTTATATCGGAGGTACGTTATATCGAGGGTAACGTAAAGGTCAGTGTTATCTGCAAGGTAAATATACCACATTATTTTTCAAGGGTACGTTATATCGAGGGTAACGTAAAGGTCAGTGTTATCTGCAAGGGGTACGTTATATCGAGGGTACGTTATATCGAGGGTACGTTATATCGGAGGTACGTTATATCGAGGTTTGACTGTAGTTGAATAAACATCTTTGTGTCAGTACTAACTAAAAATGTCGAGTCGGGTGCCGGTTGGTAAGCAATTGCACTCGAAACCCGTAAAAATTAGGGCATCTGACTCGAAAATTTCAGATCCTACATCCATTTGACTACCCGACTCGAAAATATCCGTATACCCGAAATCTAAATAAAAAAGGGTTCTATTTCTAAATGGGTACTGATTTTTTAACTAGATCCTGCTGTTGTTTTTTTTGTAATTTGGGTAAGGGTTGGCCAGCATAAGTTAGGACGTACATGAGTCATACATGAGTCTAATACATTTTTGTGTTAGTCCTAACACACACACTAAAAAATTATAAAAAAACACGCAGGACCAAGCTAAAAAATCGGGCCGAAAAGAAGGAAAAAGAAATTCGTTTAAGTACTCAAAAATATTGTGTTCCAGTCTAAAACCAGGAAACCTTTCTTTGTTGGATATGACCAAAACACTGATGCTCTCAAATACAACTCACCTTGCAAACCCCCATTTTTTTCACTAAAGAGATTGTGAATAAAACTACGACTTTTACACTTTTACTTTTTACTTGCTACCATGTGACCGAAAAGTTCCCGGACAAAGTTTAAAGCCAATTGTTTCAGTAAAATAAGAACATAAATGCATTTTTTGGTATCATCAGAAAGCCCTTGTTCTCCTCTCTTGAATAGTGTATCGCTTGTCGTTTTATGTCAATAAATTCCATGCTTTAGAATGTCCGATCTGAGAGCAGGCATTGTGCGACTTTGGGAAGAAGGGAAGAAGCAAAGTGAGATCGCTCGTGATATGAATGTTCTAAAGCAAACAGTTTCGGATGCCATCAAGCGATTTCGTGAAACAGGCCGCAATGAAGACAGAGCAAGAAGTGGGCGACCAGCTACGGCAACCACTCCATCCGAAACTGTTTGCTTTGGAACATTCATATCACGAGCAGTGATGGGTCCGAGCCCAATTTTCGCCCCCGCCCCGCCCCACACCCCGGGCCTTCAAAAATTTTCGCCCGCGCCCCGTCGCACGCCCCGGGGCGTTTCCAAAAAATCGCCCCGCACCGGCTGCCGCCCCGGGGCGGGGCGCCCCAAACATTTTTGTGGTATAATATACCTAACTTCGTATTTTATGGATGACTAATACGGAGAGAGTTTATTTAAGCAACTTGATTAATAGATTAAATATGTGTCAAATAGTAAGCGTTAAATGTTAATAAATTTTTTGTTAAAATTCATCAAAATCTTTATCTCTGAAAGTTTGGCACCGGACCGTGCTTTGTGACCTGTAGTAGCTAAAGTAAGCTGGGAGAACATTCTTTCCACGCTTGCTGATGATGCTGGCGACGGCAGTATAGTAAATGCTAGGTGGGCAAGACGAGGGTAAATCTTCAAATTATGTCTTTATGGTTATCAATAAGCAAGCTATAATGATTATTACCTGCTGATTTTCTGCCCAGAAATCCAGCCCGTTTTTACCCACTTGGCCTTTTTTAACAATATTTAGGTACTTTTCAGTTTCAATTTCAAATGGATCTTGAGCCCCGGGGGTCTCCCCGGGGCGATTCCACAAAATCGCCCCGCACCGGCTGCCGCCCCGGGGCGGGGCGGGGCGGCCTTGGGGCGGGGCGGACCCATCACTGATCACGAGCGATCTCACTTTGCTTCTGCCCTTCTTCCCAAAGTCGCACAATGCCTGCTCTCAGATCGGACATTCTAAAGCATGGATTTTATTGACATAAAACGACAAGCGATATACTATTCAAGAGAGGAGAACAAGGGCTTCCTGATGATACCAAAAAATGCATTTATGTTTTTATTTTACTGAAAAAATTGGCTTTAAACTTTGTCCGGGAATTTTTCGGTCACATGGTATTTGTCCTTTGAAGGGTGAAATCAAAATTCGAGGGTGTTTATTAGTTACATTTGGTATTAAAAAAAATTATTTTTGCGCATTACTATTTGAAATATTGATATTAGCGCTTCCATTGTTACCACTGATATTTTGAGATATGTTAAAATTGTTGATTATAGTTTTTCCTTTGCGCCCATTTTCTTCAAAGCTAGATGAAGAGACTGAGCTCCAATCAGTTGACCCGCCTCCATAATCTGGAAGATTTTCTTTTGTAAGTTCACTTATGTTTCCAACTTCTTCCTGATCCTCATCTATTTCCGAACCACCCAATTTAGGCACAAGAAAAGGAGTTAGTATAGCTGACGCTTCCTCTTGTTTTGCTGACTTATTTTGAAGCATTTCTACATATGTCACTAAATGCAAATTTAAAAAAGAATTTTATGTTTTACTCCAAATTAAATTGTACATAGACCAATATTAAACCATATGCATAGGCGTAAATAATCATTAAAATTAAAATTCTGCAATATTAATTGGAGTGCGAGCAATTTTAGATAGTAAAAAAGATTAAATGACTTCACGTTATTTGTTAAAAAATTTTAAGCATTGCAAGCTTTATTTTTTAGTGGCGCCAGTTGTTTGCACAGTTTTGTAATGTTATTAAATGATTTATATTTCATAAAAAAATTTGAGTCGCAAGTATCTATCGCGAAGTATAAAATTTTTAAAATTGGAGGGGACGAAATTCGTAACAGGTGACCATACCCCTCTAAATAAATTTTTTTACACCCGAAAAAATTTTTTTCAAAAATAAAAAAAAAGTTCTTCAATCGCACCGTGAGAGACTTTGTGTCCACCACTGACAAGGGAACCTTCCGAACTGTGATTTCGCTCACAAATATTCTGGCTATGCCATCTTGTAGAGCATAGTCGATTTAGTTATGGAAGTGAAGTCTGTTTGGGCTGGTGAGAGAAAAAGTGGTGAACGCGGCGGCATCGTGCGTGCAAAACCACAGTAAAGTCGTGTGAATTTTGTATTTTCAGTTGAATATTTTCCTTAATTTCAGTTGATTTTTATATTAACACATAGCAACAGCAACCACACCGTTTTATTAAACACGATCACAACAATGATACTCAATAACAAAGTGCGTGAAGCAAAGAAGAGCCCGAATCAACTGAAATTAAGGAAAATATTTAACTGAAAATACAAAATTCACACGACTTTTTACTGTGGTTTTTGCACATTACGATGCCGCCGCGTTCACCACTTTTTCTCTCACCAGCCCAAACAGACTTCACTTCCATAACTAAAACGACTATGCTCTACAAGATGGCACAGCCAGAATATTTGTGAGCAAAATCACAGTTCGGAAGGTTCCCTTGTCAGTGTAAAACAGCAATCCTGACAGCATTTAGTGATTAGTTGCCCTCTGGCGCTTCAGCTATGATGCGATCGCACCTCATCTGGTACTGGCTCAGTCAAAGAACAACCTGCAAAGAATGAAAGAGCAACCTAAAACCAACTGTGCTTTAAATTCCGGTGCCATCAAGAAGTGAACACGTAAAGCCTGTTCACAATGGTGGCTACAGCTGCAGCGTGTGGCGATTGGGTGTTCACAATGATGGCCACACTCTGCAGCCACACGCCACACGCTGCAGCCACACGCCACACTCTGTTCACAATGATGGCCACACTCTGCAGCCACACGCCACACGCTGCAGCCACACTCTGTTTACAATGGGAAAAACTTGTCGCTGCAGCCACACTTTCAAAAATATTTGAAAATAGTGTGGCGTTTTTTGAAAATTTTCACTTTGTGTTTATGTTTGTGATTTCATTTTATTTTTTATGGTTGCTTTCGAGTAGAAATGTTGTTGTTTTTGTTTCCTTGTTAAATATTGTTGCTTATATTTCCTTGCTTGAATCCTTGCCGCTGCCGGGCGCAGAATTGACCGATGAAAAACGAATCTATAACTACAGGCATTTTAATTAACTAATGCATGTCTCTTTAAATGATCTTTATTTGCCTTTCAGGATCTGTCGTGGCCGCAGAGTGATCGAAAATGTGTTTGGCATCATGAGTGCCATTTGGAGGGTCCTTCTCAAGCCCATCGAGACAAGCGATAAGGTGGCCGATTTGATTGTCAAGGCATGCTGTGCTCTCCACAACTTCTTGATTGACGAGGGATCTCTCAATGCAGGTGCGATGGCCGATACAGGACTGGGGAATGAACCGAACGGGCTTTGGCTTAGGCTATAATAAAGATGATGTTTTGGATTAAGATAATGGGCACCTTCAATTTTTCCCATTGTGAACAGAGTGTGGCTGCAGCGTGTGGCGGGTGGCTGCAGAGTGTGGCGGGTGGCTGCAGAGTGTGGCGATCATTGTGAACAGAGTGTGGCGTGTAGCTGCAGCGTGTGGCGTGTGGCTGTGGCTGCAGAGTGTGGCGACACATTGTGAACACCCATGCAGCTGCAGCGCCACGCCACACGCTGAAGCCACACGCTGCAGTCACCATTGTGAACAGGCCTGTAGACAGCGCCAGACAAGCTCCTTGTCTTCACCTCCTTTTCAACAGCAGCGATCAATTATTTAGTAGGAAAAAAGCCATTCGATTGTGCAACAAGGCCGGAATGCAGTATCTCTACGTGTCCCAAAATTGTGTTTTAACCACTTTTTGCAACGTTTTAGACACTGAAACGTGTAGAAAACATGTTTTTAGGTGGCGGAAGACCATTTCCGGAAAAAAAATATTTTTTGAAAATTTTGACTTTTGAGGGTACTTTTAGGATATTCTAAATGGTTTTTATCACTGGGACTGTGCTAAAAAAGTCTCTTTATACATATATTATCAAGAGTGTTGCTCGGATTCATCTCGCAGGTATGTCTGTGCGTGCATCTCTAAAGTTCCAAGCCCCCTACGCCCCCGGAGGGGCTTGCAGGCTTGAGGTTGAGATGCGCACACACACATACTGAGACATAAATCACTCGAAAACAGACTCTGGATGCATAAAACAGTATGCAAACCACAGTTTTTTATTTTATCAGGTCCCAGTTAACAAAACTATGTTCAAACTTTATCTTTTTCGGTCTTTTTAAGGTATCTAGGTTCATTCAAAATACCCTTTATGGGTATTGAAGTAATAAGTGTATACGCTGGGAAACCCCTGGGATTAGCTTCCATGCTTGCAACCGTTCTTTGGCACGACTAGGGTCCTTACAAATCTCATACAGACGAATCAAGTTTAACATTATTGCGATATCTGTAAACACATTAATAAGCTTTTAACAAATCAGAAAAAACACTAAATCAGAACTAAAAAGGGGATACAGGTCCAGGCACACATTTATAAAGTCAAAATTTTCAAAAAATATTTTCCCCGAAAATGTCTTTCCGCCACCAAAAAAACACGTTTTCTACACGTTTCAGTGTCTAAAACGTTACAAAAAGTGGTTAAAACACAATTTTGGGACACGTAGGGATACTGCACTTTAGCCTGCAACAATTTTTTCAAATAGTCTTAATTGTCGCAATTTAGATTTGTCCCTATTAGAATTGCCAATATTTTTCGCTGGTCAGAAAAACAACTAGGCTAGATATTGCATTTGATATTCCATTTGCAGTACGTTATATCGATGGTTCATTCAAAAGACTTTCTTTTTTATGCTACTCATACTTCTCATAGGTGCGCTTTTGTAACAAGACTTATGGGGTTGTCTACATGTCGAAATTTTCGACATGTCGAGTCGAGATGTCGAGCCGAGTCGAAAATGTTGGACACTTCGTGTCGTGTCGAATGTCGAAAAATGTCGACATTTCGACAGGAAATGTCGAAATCGAGATGTCGTTTCGACAACCCTAAAGACTTATCTGTCCAAAATCTTGGCTATTATAAAACTTATAAATTCGTGGAATCCTATTTGAAGTTAGGCAAAAAAATTTTGTAATCGACCAGGCAAAAGCCATCATATACAATTTTTTCAGTGGTCAAGATATCTTGATATACCCTTTAAACATCTGGCTTCTGAAAATATCTGAGGTTTTCTTGAAACATTTATGTTAAAAATTACAAAAAATTAGTTTGATGCAGCTGCCGCGTTACATAATTAAAATGATGTCATGTAATAAATATGATTTTTTGGTCTGTAAATGTTATCTTTTGTCCAATTAACAATGTTTAGTTAAGGAAAAGTAGGTAAGGCATGAAGAATTTTCATGGCTACCGGACATTTAGCAGAATGTTGAATGAAATTCGGGTGTTTTCCCCCGAATTTCATTCAACATTCTGCTAAATGTACGGTTGCGATTTTCATACATGCCCCTATGCAAATATTTTTTGTGTTTGAAGTTGATTTTTTTTTTAAATCATTTTAAAAGCAGTCGAAGCTGAACATATTAGCAGAGATAAGAAAAAAATTTATTGCAGTTTTCCGTTGATTAATATTATCAGTTATTGAAACACACCACGAAAGTCTCTAAACAATAAATGGCGTTGCATAATATTCTTCTCCAATATAACAAACAAAGAAGAAGAAAAGAAACAAGAAGCCAGCTGCAAAAGAACAAATGGCTTCAACTATTTTTCTATTGGGTTTAGTCGTCTTTTTAGTGGTAAGTAAAAATGCGAAAATTTACAAACCGCATTTAAAGATCCATAGTGTGCGTGTGCAAACTTTAACATGAAAAATATAGACTTTATGAAAGCTTTAAGTTAGCGGTGCTAATTTCAGGGTATAAAACCCATTTTTTACGTTAAATGGCTGTAACTCTTTATCCAGGGGCTTTTTGAGAAAATGTCTTCAGATAAATTTGCGAATATTTTGATTATTACTACGGGGGCATGACCCACAACTTTAGTTTTTCTTCTACGTTTTAGCTTTTGAGTACATTTTTGTCATAGGACCTTCAAATTAAGTGTGCTATACTTTTAAGTGGTTAGTATTTTCAAGGGTGATCAAAAGCATTTTAAGCATACAACTGTATACAAACTTTACCGCAGTAAAAGTTTGTGACATGAGACATGATGTAGTCTATAATACAGTCGAACCTCTATATAGGGACACACTCCATTTGAAGACACCTTTTTTTATTTGGTGGGTCACAAAAATATTTGGCTGAAATGTCCCTCTATATAAAGACACTTTTATTAGGACAAATTTATTTAAAGGAAGCGCTTGGCCTATCCCGTTCAATAAAACTACATTTTATTTAAGAACAGTTTTCAATTTTCCTACTACAGTCAACCCTCGATTTAACGTCACCCTCGGTTTAACGTCACTCAAAAATAGACCAATTTGGCCGGCCTTGACTAAAATTTAGTCAAAGTGAACTCTCGATTTAGCGTCACCCTCGATTTAGCGTCACCTTAAGACCGGTCCCTGGGGGTGACATTAAATCGAGGGTCGACTGTATCTCAACAGGAAAACTTAGCCATTTTCAAAGACAAGCGCACTCAGTTCTCTATTTTTGTTTTTTTATCGATTTTTCTTGTATGTCTTAATAAAATTATACTTTCAATGTATAAGGACAGCTGGAGAGCACTAGAGAAAATAACCCTCTATGTTAGGACACCTCTATTAAAGCACAGCGTTCGGCCAGTCTCCTGGTTTCACTTAAATACAGGCTCGACTGTACTCGGAAAAAAAGGTTAAAATTTCGATCAAAGTTTTGGATTGGTGCTTCAGGAACCTTGAAGCAAGTAAAGTCGTTTCTATACATCCACTTAACTTTTTAAAACAAAATAAAATGAAAATGAAGGTAGTCTTACAACAAATAAATATCATTTTAAGGTAAATCTCAATGCAAGCCCAACTGACGAGCTTTACTTACCCTTTTTTTCACTTACAAAATCTGGCATCAATGTAAGCCTGTTATCTATTACACAAAAAATTTTTATATTGCATCCGAATTTCAGCTAAAAAGCTGTGAGAAATCAGTTGATGGAGTTGAGCAAATTTTCTCTCAAAAAGTAGATCATTTTGGCAATGATGGCACCACTTTTCAGCAAGTAATGTTTTGTAATATATTAAACATATAGTCGAACCTCCTTTTTAAGCGCTTTTTTGTGAATAAGAAGTTCGCCAATAATAGTCAAGTTCACTTTTTGTTTGTGGAAGGTCGAGTTGTAGCTGATTCTTATAGAGTCACTAATGAAAATACGCCTTTTGTCACAACGGCTAAGGATTTGAAAGCAACAGCCTGGTCGTTAGAACATCGCTTTTTCGGTAAAAGTCGCCCAGTTGAGTATGTATTTGAGCTTAAAAATATTTTTAAGCTTCTAATAGACTAACTTTTTCAGTGACACCTCACTTTCTAGTCTATACACTCTTACCGTCGACCAATCTCTTGCTGACATCGCTAATTTTATCAAGGGTCAAAACAAAGCATCCGGGGAAAAATCACCCAAATGGGTTATCTACGGTAGCTTTTATGGAGGTAAGAACCAGAAAAATTAGCTTAATAATCTCGAAACCTACTTTTAACCTTAAAGGCACACTTGCTCTCTGGTTTCGCCAAAAATACCCAAGTCTAAGCGTTGGAGTCGTAGCCAGCTCTGCATCTGTTCAGACAACGCTTGACTTCTACAAATACCACAAGAATGTGGAAAGCACCTACTATGACTACAAACAAAGTTGTGGAGAAAACATAGCTCAGGCATTACTTTCAATTCGTCAATTAGTCCAGTACGATGACGGTAGATACCAGATAAGTGCTGCTTTAAAGCTACAGCCAAGCTTGAACACTCTGCGCTTAATGTTCCCTGACTTCCAGTACTTCTTTCTGAATCTAGCCACACTATTTCGAGTTCCAGTCCAGTTCAATCAAGTCAACACCAGCGGAATTGTCGTTAGTATCAATGAAGTGTGCAACATATTTGAAACCAAAAATGTGGATGATTTGAGCAAAGTAGCTAAATTAGCTGCTTATGTTATACCTTTTATCAATAATGGAGCCGAGTTTGCTAGCTGGCCAAACAATCACACTTTGCTCACTCAGCAATTGAGCAAGGTGAAATATGATAGTGATGGAAGCGCAGTGAGTGCAAGACTTGCTTTGTGGCAGGATTGCACTCAGCTTGGATGGTTTCAAACAACAGATTATGGAGGATTGGCTTTTGCGAGCACTATTCCGAACAAGTAAGATTTTAAAATTTTTGACAAAAATATTTAGAGTAATTTAAAACATGTAAAATTGGTCTCTAACTTGTAAAATTGCAAAATGTTAGCTTTTTCCTAAATCTGTGCACCGATGTGTTTGGAGACGACTACGATGTTACTCTTTTAAAGAAAGGATTAAAAAAGATCTCTAAAGCCTATGGAAACTCTTTTGTCTACAAAGTTGGTTTAGTTTGCATTGAAGACTTAAAAAAAAGCTATTAATTTAGGGAAGCAATGCAGTAATCACTATTGGATCTGCCGACCCTTGGAGATCAGTTGGTTTTAATATGACTGCAGATGCCTCTTCTACAACTATTCAAATCAAAGGTTGCTTAATTCAAAAACTACCGTATTTACTCTAATAGTAGACCCGGGGCTACTAATTTTCAACCACCCCCTTTGGGAGGGGGCTACTATTTTTCAACCCTCGGTACCAAAAAAATCAATTGAAAATCCAAACAAAAATCAAAATCTTCTAATAAGCGGGCAGTCTCCAATAGTCGGGCAGTCTCTAATAAACGGGCACCCTCAGAGGTGATTGGAAAATAAACGAGCATGCTCGCTTATTAGAAGAAATACAGTAAAAATAAACGAACAAAACTTTATTTTGCCACCTCGGGCTTCATTTTGATTCGGTTGGTGGGTAGGTTGCTACTATTAGAGGGGGGCTACAATTAGAGTAAATACGGTAAGCCACTTTAATTCCGCAATGAATTGAGATGGTGCCCAGTCAGCTGACATGGCTCCTGTAAGTGCAACGGACAGCATTTCACTAAGAAATGCCCGAAGAATAACTGGCGAGTACGTCAAGAAGTGGATCAATTCCGTAGATAGTTGAGTTTATATCTATCTTAAAAATATTTTTTATTCTTTTTTTCAGACAGTAAAAGCATAAAAAATGTTCACGTTGAACCAGCTAAACAAGAATTTAAAGAAACTTACCCAAAAGAAATCAAAAACTGGAATGCTGTCTTAACAAAAAACATTACCGACACTAATCCAAAAGAAACTAATTTTGTGAGTCTGCAAAATTTTCTATTTGTTTTATCGATATGCATTTAGGAAAAGTCTAACCAGACAGGATTCTTACCAAGTCTGTTTAGTTTCTCCTCATTTGTTCATCGATTCAACCAGAAAGCTAGTGATTTGCTGAGAAAGGGAAATCAAACAAAGGCTCAGATAAACAAAAGGTACAGTACCTATAATTCTATTCAACAGGACTTGGACCACTTTGATTCCTCAATCAATACCACTTTTACCCAGGTGAGGATTTACCAAGACTTATTAACACGTTAAATTGTATTTTTGCAATAATAACTTCTGATCAGAGTTTTCATTGATCTGGATTTCACTGATCTGATAGCGGATTGATTTGACCTTTATCATTGATACCTTGGATCAGATCAAATCAGATCAACCGGAAAATTTGCGAACCCTTTCTCATTACTTATAAATGGATCAGTGATACTGGAGTTCTGATCTGATCTGATAGCGGTATCAATGATAGTTTGGATCATTGATAGTCGGATCAGATAAGATCAGTGGCCAAAAATTTGGGGCCGGATCAGATCAACCGATTTTTGACGAATTTTTTTAGCCATTATCATTGATCCAGGTATCATTGATACCTCGGATCAGATCAGATCAGCCGGAAAATTTACGAACCCTTTATCATTACTTATAAATGGATCAGTGATACTGGAATTTGGATCAATGATAACTTTGCTATCATTGATAAACTCCAGTATCACTGATCCATTTTTAAGTCTTGCCAACGATGTACACCTTCATTATCATTGATCCAGGTATCATTGATAACTTGGATCAGATCAGATCAATGGCGAAAAACCGGATCAATGAAAACTCTGCTCCTGATTCATTTAAAATACAAGCTTACAACAAAATTTAGTACTACTACACCAACGATTATTATGGAAAATCCAATGGTCCCTGTTTTCTAATGTTAGGTGGAGAAGGACCTATAAGTTACATGTATGTCAGCTATGCTGTGTCCATGAACAATTGGGCCAGAGACTTTGATGCGACTATGTTTGCACTAGAGCATAGGTACTATGGCAAAAGCTTGCCAACAGAGTAAGCTTTATTCTAAACAAACTTTCGACAATTTAAATCCGTAAAACAATTGGTTTAAGGGACCTGTCTGTTGACAACCTTAAGTGGCTGACCACTGAGCAAGCTCTGGCTGATACAGCTGTATTTGTCAAAGCAATAAACAAGGATAACGATATAAAAAATCCGAAATGGGTTGTATTTGGCGGATCCTATGCAGGTTTTAAAAAAATTTGTGATTTTTTTTTCATTATAAAGTAAAATAAAAGGAAATCTTGCTGCTTGGCTTCGTCTCAAGTACTCTAGTCTCGTAGTTGGTGCAGTGGCTAGCTCAGCTCCAGTTCAAGCAAAAGTGGACTTGTTCGGTAATACTTTTGTAGAAATACTGTATAAATCAATTTTTTCTCTAATTTTTTCAACAAAAAAAAGCCTGTAAAAAGGCATTTGCACCAAAAATACAATATTTTTGCAGAATATTTGCAAATAGTTAGCTTATCTACTCGTACATATGGATACAGCAAATGTGCACACAATGTCCACAAATTTTTCGTCTGGGCTCAACAGCAGACGACCTCTATAAAAAATCGAAAAAAATTGAGCCAGGAATGGAAGTAAGCTTATTTTTCACAAAAAAGCTACCATCATGCAAAATTTGGCCCTATATGAGATCCGTACTCAAATTTTTGCCTTGGTCCCCCCTGTTGTTTTTTTTGAAATTTTACGTGCACACTTTCTTTTTCTCCAAACTTTTCTCTCCGCACACATTTCTACAATTAACAATTTATTTTACAAATGAAGTACAGTACAATAACACAAGACATAAATTTTTGCCATACCACTAGAAATACCACTACAGAGAAGAATAATTAATTGTTCTAATCACCTCATAGAATACGGATAACACACTTTTTTTATCCACATTACAGTGCTGACGAAAGACTGCTTCTGCTACATAGGACGCGATGTGTTCGGACGATGTACCACGCAGCCTTTTAATTTTGTGCTTCACATGGCTCCAGAAATGAAACACAAAAAAAGCAGCAACATAAATCAGGACAACGATCATAAGACAAAAAGACATGTACACGCACATGTATCAAAAGCAACATACAAAAATCAAAAAATGTTTGCTGAATCGTGACAAAACAAAATATGATTTTATTATTCCAAAATTTCAAAAAAACAACAGGGGGGGACCAAGGCAAAAATTTGAGTACGGATCTCATATAGGGCCCAAAATTTTCAGTCTTTGTGACAAATGGGATAGCAAGTATGTGAATGACAAAGATGTCGACCTAATCTTGGCTTTTTACGTCTTCTTTGTGGCAGAGTTTGTGCAATATGATGACCAGGACCACGACTATGTGAGAAAAATATGTGAGGTGTACAGAGAAATTGATGATGAAGTGGGTGCTAATGTTAAAAAACCAACTGAACAAGAGATGGATGCTAAACACCTCAGAGTTGCCAGAATTATGGCTGATGGAATAAAGGCCAGAGCTAAAGCCACAGCTGTTAAGCAAGTCCTTAAGTCAAAGAAAAACGTCAAAGCAAAAGGCGAGAAATGCCCTTCTTATGAAAACTATGACTACGATCCAGACTGTCATGATGAAGAAGATAGTGAAGGCAGTGACTCCGAAGAAAAAGATATTTTCTGCGAAGGCTTGAGCTACGAAGGTTATGTGGATATGTTCCAGCAAGTCACGCCTTTTGATTGTAAGTCTTTTAAAAAAAATTACGACGCCACTCGTTTTCAACACTAACCACATCCCCCCTAGGGTGGTTAACTCAAATTTCAAAGAAGGTGGCGAAATTCTCCCAAAAGGTGGCGT
This sequence comes from Ditylenchus weischeri, assembly GCA_029231635.1. Taxonomy (NCBI): domain Eukaryota; kingdom Metazoa; phylum Nematoda; class Chromadorea; order Rhabditida; family Anguinidae; genus Ditylenchus; species Ditylenchus weischeri. The sequence continues at coordinate 49,982 of JAMRYI010000613.1, forward strand.
TTTAACAAAAAAAATTCTCAAAAGGTGGCATTTCTAAAGAAACGTATAAATATGAACATCTTTATTCCCCGAACATGTGCTTCTCAACACCACGTGCCTTTTTCAACAAATCTTGAGCAATCTACATCACTGTTACATTTGACGGACACAAGTGAATTGAGTGTTGCCACACCGAGCCTGCTTTTCTCATCACTCCAGACATTAAACCAATTCTGCGAAAATCATGAAATAAGGAAAGAATGTTCTGTACATTTTGACGAATTTTGCACAAAAATGACACCTTTTGCTTTTCGAAAAGGTGGCGAAAAATTTCAAAAGGTGGCAAAGGCCACCTAAAGGTGGCAAGTTAACCACCCTGCCAACGCCCCCCCCCCCGTAAAGCTACTCGGTTTAATCCCAACCCCTTCCCCTAATAATTTTAAGGGGTATTTTAAATCACCATTTTTCAAAAAAACATGCAAAACCGATATGAGTAATGGTCAGGTCCTGAAACTAAACCTAAGCTTAAGCGCCTAAGCTCAAAATTATTGGAGGCAAAACCCATGTTTCAGAATTTTTTTAAAGATCTGAGTGTTGAGATATGGCCTTCTGGAAAAAATAAATTCTTTGAAAAATGACCAAAATCCAAGTTTTTCCAATTTTTTCGAATTTTCGGTCATTTACAAGAAATTGATTTTTTTCTAAAGGCCATATCTCAACACAGAGATGATAAAAAAATAATTATCTGTAACATGGGTTTTGTAGCTTTTGAACTGCGCTACAACATGCTGATAAGATGTTGCTAAAGCGCTGAGCCCTAAAGTGATAAAAATGCATGCCAACTTCTCAAAATGACATCGCGTAGGATTGGAGCCAAATAGTGACTTATTCAAAATAATCAAGCCAAGTTTAATATGCCATTTATGAGGAGATGCAGGGCTACAAAATAGTATTAAAAGAAAAAAGATATGATTGCAACATTAATAAAAGATAAGGCTTTGAAAATCCACCAAGAACTTTTGGTGTACCGTTATTACCGTATTTATTCTAATAGAACGACACCTCCCTAATTCAAAATCGTGTATTTGGCATTGTTTTTTAAACCCACTTTTCTAGACCATTCTCGAGCAGGTTACCACTCATTTTGTAGCCAGTGAGATGAGCTGAAAATTGAGGGGTAATTTTTCTAAGAACAGTTTACAAAAAGTGGGTCAAAAACACAATGCCAAAAACACGATTTTGAATTAGGGGGTGTCGTTCTATTAGAATAAATAGTCATTTATCCGGCACCCCAAAGATCGTTCCCGCCTTGGGTCCGACACTTTTAGCTCAATTTTCGAAGTCTTTTGCTAAATGTGATTCGCCAGTCTAGTCCGAAATATCGCAAGGATTCTGTTTTTGCCGGTCGTTTTTCCAAAATTTTTAAATTTCGTCATAAAGACCCACGAACCTTGGTTATCCGGCACCCTTTTGAAAATCAGATGCCGGATAACCGAGGTTTGCGGGTCTTTATGACGAAATTTTAAAATTTTGTGAAAAACGACCGGCAAAATCAGAATCCTTGCAATATTTCGGACTAGAATGGCGAATCACATTTAGCAATAGACTTCGAAAATTGAGCTAAGGAAAGTGTCGGACCCAAGGCGGGAACGACCTTTTGGGGGTGCCGGATAAACGAGGTTTGACTGTATGTTGATAATCATAACAAAAACTTTTTTTTCACTAAAAATATGTTTAAGCTTCTGATCGCTGTTGGATATGGCAAACTTGCAATGAGCTGGGTGTATTTCAATCCTCCAACAGCGGCTACAATCTGTTTGAAAGCACTTTGCCTGTCAAGTTTGCTTTCAAAGCAACAACATTTTAAATCACACAGAGTCTTGTTTTAAGCTTTTACACTGATTTTTGTAAAGATGTGTTTGGACCAAAATTTACAAGGGACTATATTGACTCCAATGTTCAATTCACAAACAACAATTATGGTGGACAGGAGTTTTACAATGTGATTTTGTTTAATTTAAAACGATTCGTCAGTTGGTAAATCAACTGTTTCAGGGAACCAATGTTGTGTTTGCAAATGGTATTAGCTTTTTGCATAAAAAACCAAAGAGACGTAAAAAGATAGTGGTTTAGGCAGCGAAGATCCATGGCATACTCTAAGTGTGTATGAACCACTCCACCCTGACTCAGTCACTTGCATTTTAATAAAAGGCACTAGTCACTGCGAAGTAACATTTTACTTCCAACTGTCTTTCCTTCAAGTTTTTACAAATTTAAATTGTTGTAGGACATGTATGAGCCAGAGTATGACGACAAGCTGGTGCTTATTGATGCTAGAAATAAGATTAAACATGAGATTGCTAAGTGGGTATAAAAACCAATAGTTGCCGTCCCATCTTTTTAACTAAATCTTGCACATCTCAAATAACAAAATAAATAAATGGATCGAAAAATTGTGTTTCACTCACATTTTAAAACTTTTATTTGTAAAATAAGTTCTGCGTGGATTTTCAATGTCTAATCTTTTATTAATTTTGTGATGACATCTCTTATCTATTAGTACCATTCTGTAGCCCTGAATCTTCTTCTTCAAATAGCATATCAAGCTTATTTTGGATCATTTTAGAATAGTCATCATTTAGCTCTTAACACCTGCCAGGTTATTTTGAAATTTTGAAGAGCATTTTCATTACTTTAAGCAATCAAAAGTTCAATTAAGTATTTATTAACTCTTAGCACCATGTTGTAGCGCAGTTCAAGAGCTACAAAACCTATTTTACAGAATTATTTTTGAAAATCTGAGTGTTGAGATAAAGCCTTTTGAAAAAAAATTAATTTCTTTAAAAAGTGACCAAAATCCAAGTTTTCCCAATTTTATGGGAGTTTAGTCATTTTCTAAAGAAATTGATTTTTTTTAAAAGTCTCGACACTCAGATTATCAAAAAGAATTCTGTAAAATGTTTTTTGTAGCTCTTGAACTGCGCTACAACATGTTTTTAAGATGTTTACGTAACGCTCAATACTTAATCGAACTTTTGATTTTTTTAAAGCAATGAAAATGCTCTTTAAAATCTCAAAATGACCTGTCAGATGTTTAGAGCCAAATGATGACTATTTTAAAAGTATCCAAATACGCTTTATATGCCATTTCAAAAAGGAGATTCAAAGCAACAAAATGGTATTAGCAGATTAAAGATGTTATCTCAACATTAATGAAAGATAAGACATTTGAAATCCATGCATAGCTTATTTTACACCCCTTATATTAATGCAGTTGCAGCAAAAATTATTTTGAAAAAAAAATCAAATAAAGGGTGAGTCATTTTTTAAGGGATTTGATTCGCCCCTTTAATTGAATTTCGTGTGCTATTTTGCTATTTTCGTCATGTGCTATTTTCGTCTACAATTTCATTATTAAACATTTAAAAAAGTGCTTCTTTTAGAAGTTTTTCTAAAAAAGAGTCATAAAAAAAAGAGTCATAGAGTCATAAAATACCAGAAAAAGGCCATTTTTCATTGAATGTGTGAGTCGAAAATTTTTTACAAATATAATTTTTTTTATTCAGAAAATGTTTAGAAATGCTTCTTTTATCTTGTTGAGCAAAAAAATGAGCTCGGGGTGAATGTGATTTTTGGTCACTTTTCAAGAAAGAGTATGGGGGACTATAAAAGTACCCAGTTTTCTAACTGCGCTACTCCTCTCATATTTCCACACCTTGTCGGGAACTCAGTTCATTGTTGACTTTGAAATATCAGTACAGTCGAACCTCGATATAACGACACCCCGATATAACGACACCCTCGATATAACGACACCAGAAAATTGACCAATTTGGTCAGCTTTGACTAAAATATAGTCAAATGAACCCTCGATATAACGACACCCTTAAGCCGGTCCCTTGGGGTGTCGTTATATCGAGGTTCGACTCTAACATTTCCTGATGAATGAACAATGAATTCTTCGATTAATTAGAAGGTGCACTGCGGATGATTCGACTCTTTTTATGTGGCCATCTAGAAGATCTGACATATTATCGAAAACTAATTCGTCAGTCAAATGTGTGCCTACGAATTCTAATTTTCCCTGCTAAAAAAAATAATTTGGCAAAAAAGTTTTCTTCAATAGTACTGTGTGATCTCAAGAAAAATTCTCAAATACCGTATTTTCTTTAATAGGCCGACAGTCTCCAATAACCCGACACCTCCAACTTTGAGAACCTAGATCTCGGAGCAGAGTCAATATTTTGCAAGCTATTTTTTACGTTTTTTTTAATTCCCACGATCTTAAACGATTCCGCTCTTTAAACATGTCGGCCTATACATGTTGGCCTATTAAAGAAAATACGGTAAGCCAAAACCCTTGACACCTAAAAACGACATTTAAAAAAAAGTTTTACAAAAGCCCTTGTTAGTAATGGCCACGCCCTAAGACTAACTAAAAATATTAGGAAAAGGGCTATATGATACTAGAATTTTTGTGGGGGAGGTATATGCCGACTTAACTACTTTGATGTAACAAATAGTACCAGTTATAGTTGCAATACATATTTATTTTAGAAGTTTTGAGAGTTCTTATAATATTTCGTGAAAATTTGCTTTACTGCAGCCAGCTCTTAAGTTGAGCACGAATTTTCTTACGAGCAGCCTTAAGCTCAGGTGTGTCATAATGGTTTCCTCGGTACATGTCTTCGCACATGGAGGTGCCTTCAATTAATATAGATGTCACATTTACATTGTTGTTTTTGTTGTGAAAGTGGTAGGCTGAAAGAGGATGCCAAGGATCTTCACTGCCTAAAAACGTAAACATTGAAAATTTCCTTAAAAATGAAAAATAGATACCGTTGACGAAAAACACGTTGGTCCCCTAAAAAATTCGCAGATTTATTTCTTAGGGTAAGCGAAATCTAAGTTTTTACAAATATTTGAAAAAAAAACACTTTTTAAAGTGTGTTTGCCTAGTATTTTACTGCAATTCATAATAATAAAAAAGGTGGATGTTTAGCTATTATAACAATAAAAAAAATATATATAGGATATTTTTAATATTTAATTTTCTACCGTATAAAAAATTAGGAAAAAAATTAAAAAATTAACTTGTATAGAATAATCACCACACTCCTCCCCCCACCTCCAAAATCAGACCTTCCAAAAATCGCTGTAACTACACTTTGGAACAACAGTTTAGGCTTGGCCTTTAGGCTTAGGGGTAGGCCAGCGTATGAAAATTGTGACTAATAATAGTTTTACGCACTTTTTCTGGGGTCTGGGACCCCATGTATTTGGGTACTCTTTACTTGAGTTTTAAAAGGCATAAGTTTTTTTTTTGGGGGGGGGGGAAGGGGCGAGGTGGAGGGGGATATTCTATACTAGGGTCAAAAAATTACATTGTAGTTTTCGTTGCCTCCGTAAAAGTCATTGGTCGCTTTTACTTTGGCGTCAATAGTGGCCCTGTTGAATAAATCTTTGCCGAATACATCTGCACACATGTCGATATAGAAGCTGAATTGTTGAATATTATTTTTCTCTTACAAAACTTCTCAAAACTGCAGTCGAGCACCAATATGATGACACCAGCTTGAGTTAGACCCCCAACTAGGTCCGACACTTTTTTCAACCTGATTTTCAAAACCTTACACCAGTTGTATTTGGTTGGTCTAATCTGGAAAATTGCAAAGATTCCGACTAAAAATTACCACAGTTTTACTAACAACACCCGCAGTTCTTATATAATGACACCCTCTTTTCTAAAATTAGTGTCGAATTTTTTTGCTAAAACTGTGGTAATTTTCTCTATCCGTGAGTAAAATTGGAATCTTTGCACGTTTTCGTATTGGACCAACCAAAGGCAACTGGCAGAAAACTTCGAAAATCAGGGTAAAAACTGTCGAACTCGAGGGGGTGTCGTTATATCGAGACTCGACTGCAACGAAAAATTCTCATAAGTTAGTAAAATTGTTAGTTAATCTTAAAAAAGGCTAAAGTTCGGAATCTGTGTTGTGCCCAGAAACGTGTTTTGACCACTTTTTCAGTCGTTTCAGCATGATTAAAGTGTAAAAAAAAAGTTTTTAGGTGGGTTCGATAATTTTTCAAAAAAAAATTTTTGACCGAAAATTGACTTTTTCGCACATTCCGGGAAACTTAGCCAAGTACATGTTCAACAAAGTTTGCGCAGTTAAGAATGTCGACCGAACCGAGGAATTCTTTCAGTTGGTGGGTCGTTTCTTCAATCCGGCAATGAATGTTCCTGTCGTTCCTGATAATGAAGAAGTTCCGGAAGCAGATTTAAATGAAATGATTGAGGAATTAAACGATTAGTAGAGATGATGGCTTGACCTTTTCGGGACGGGACGGGTCAGAATTCAAATTTAAAAATTTCGGGACGGGACGCGGGACGGGACAGGTCTAAAAGTTATATCGGGACGGGACCCCGGGACAGGGAAGATTTTCGGGACGGTCATAAAAATTTCCGATCGGGAATTTCAATCCTATATGCTTTATTCATGCTTCAATTTCCAGACGTTTGAAATTCTTCCGATTGATTCACGTTTGTTGGGCTTCCTGTAAGATCTGATTCATGATACAGTCAACCCTCAATATAACGGCCCGCAGTGTGACCGGCCGTGTAGGGACGTTATACCGAGGGTCCGTTGTATCGAGGGTTGACTGTAATTACAAGTTGAAGGTAGTTGTTGAAAAATTGAATCGGGACGGGACGAGACGGAATTTAAATAAATTGAACCGGGACGGGACAGGTGCCAAAAAATTTCCGGGCGGGATTCCGGGACGGGACGATTCTCTAAAATTAACGGGACGGGACGGAATTGTCCCGTCCCGTCCCGTCCCGTCCCGTCATCATCTCTAACGATTAGGTGTTGTTGAATGAGTTGTGTGTTATGAATAAATGAAAATTTTGGTCAAAAAAATTTTTTTTTGACCAAAATTATCGAGCCCCACTTAAAAACTATTTTTCTACACGTTAATCATGCTGAAACGACTGAAAAAGTGGTCAAAACACGTTTTTGGGCACAACACAGATAACGAATTCCTGCCTTAAAAAATAATAAATTCTTACTTAACCGGAACAGAGCTCTCGAACAAATTATAGCCGATGTTAGTGGATTGAAACCACCCAAATTCGTTGCAAGTCATCCAAACGTAGGGCTTGTAATCCACTTAAAATGAATAGACTCTTTAAAAAAATTTAAAAAATACTAACAATTACCATTATAGTTTTTCAAGTCATAAATAAATGTTTGGTAAGAAAAATCTTGGCAAGACCAGCAAGTACTAGTTGGAGTTCTCTCTGTTTCTGTGCTGCCAGTGTCGTCTCCATCGTAGTAGCTGTGTACTTTGTTGTGGCTGTTAAACTTTTGTAGCAGTCTTCGGACAACCTCCATAAACTTGTTTTCTGCTAGCTCACTGTAGCCTTCATTGCCAATTTTAGGAACAGTCTTGCGCATGCTTTTGCCAGCACCCACTTCAATGTCAACTTCATCGAATATGTTACAAATGAATTCAACAAAGTCGTGACCCTGAATTATTGAGATAATACCGAAAATTTTGATGAAATTGCAAGGGAAGGAGATTTGCGAAAGCAAATCCAAAACCGAGTTTGAACCCCGATTTGTCATGTGTGGAATTATTTGACCGACGAGTGTTTGGAATAGGTCGAGAGAGTGGTTTGGAGTTGAGTCAACGGCGCGATTACTCGTCTGTGTGCTGCTGCTTTGCAAGTCTCTGTGGAAGTTGATCAGCTTTCCTGTCGCTCTGTTGCTGTTGGTGCCTGGATCCCCGCAACCCATGAAGATTGCCGACCTCTGGGATGGAAGAAGCCCTGACAAAAAAGAAGTGCTCCGTGCCTGCCTAGACCCAACGCTCTGGAAGTGGAAGAAATAGACCCGAAAGAATGCTAAAGAATGCAAAGATTAGCCTGTGTGGCGATGAGTTTTCTGTGTGATCTCTCCTTGTATGTCTGTGTGATTGGCAGTTTTCTGAATAAAGGTCCCGAGTATGTCTGTGTGGAAGGGGATACTGCAGGGGGCACGAGTCTTAAAAACTCTACTAAATACAACATACCTCATCATCATATTGCACATACTCAGACATGATCCAGACCATGGAAACAAGGACTAGCTCGCTGTCTTTTTCATCAATGTAGGCATCATCCCATGGTTCGCACATGCTAAATAAAACGTTTTTATGTTGTAGTTCCCGAAAAAATTGCCTTGGTCCCCCTTCTTGAATTTTTTCCGACTATTTTTCCAATTTTTTGGCTTGGGCGCAGGGTAGGATTGACTTAAAGGCCGGAATATATCCTTTTTGTAGTATGGAAAAAAAATTTAAATCGGCCTACTCTGCGCCTGAACAAAAAAAGTCCAAAATAAAATGAACAGGGACTAAGACAATTCTTTTGAGGGGTTACACTAACGCAGATATTTGTCGGAGGACTTAGACAAATAGCTTCTAGATTTTGTGCAGACAATTGTTCGATATAAATTTGCTTAGACAATCTACCCACTCTACAATGACTAACCAATTTAGTTGAATCTTTGCTAGTTTAAAAATGAACGGTCAGTTTATGACCGAGTTATTTGTCAATAATTTGTCAATTAAAAAAATGCTGACAATATCATTCGTATTTTTGTATTGCTGTATCTCGAGAAACTTACCACCAAATATTGCTCATCTTTTTTCTGCCTTCGACACTCATCAAACTGCTTTGCCCCCACGAGAAAAACTTGTGCACATTCTTAGCACAAGTCTTGCCTCCGAAATTTTTTGTCGCGTTTTGTACGACAAACAAATACTCTAAATTTGATAAATAAAATTTATCCTAGAGCTAATCAACAAACCAAAGAAGTCAGCTTTTGCTTGGACAGGAGCCGAGCTTGCTACAGCGCCAGTCGATAATTCTGGATATTTCAGGCGGAACCAGGCCACTAAACTCCCAGCGTAGGAGCCTCCGAACAGAATCCACTTTTGTTCTGTTTTTGTTTTGTTGTATTCTTTGTTGATTGCTGTGATGAACACAGCAATGTCGCCTAGAGCTTGTTCACTAGTCAAGTAGGTTAGATTTTGCACTGTCAGGTCGCTAAAACAAAAAAAATGGACGGAGTACACAATGTGTACTTCGCCTAAAATGCTCAAAATCATTTTAATTACGCTTCTTTTGATTTTTAACATTTAGAATACACATTTTTAGGATTAGAAAAGCACGGCGCTAGTATAGAATACCCCTTCCCCTAAATCAGACCTTCTAAAAATCGTTGAAACTACCCTTTGGAACAACAAGTTTAGGCTTAGCCCTTAGGCTCAGGGGGGTTGTGACTAATAAGTGTTTTACGCACTTTTTCTGGGGTCTGGATCATATGTTTGGGTGCTCTTTACTTGAGTTTTAGAAGGCATAAGTTTTGGAGGGGGGGGGCATTCTATACTAGGGTCAAAAACACTTTTTTCACAAAAAAATTGATTTTTTTTGCCTTGGTCTTCCAAGGCAAAAAAAATATGTGAAAAGTATCAAAAATGTTTTTTTAATTGGCGCCAAAACATTCTTAAAGGGAATAAGGGCTGTATTGGGAGGGGAAGGTAATAAAATTGGTCACTTTTATGACATAACTTAAAAAAGTAAAGGCTAAAGCAGAGAATCCCCTATGTGACCCAAAATGTGACCCCTAACCATTTTCTTCAACATTTTAGCACCTGATTCTTGCTGAAAACATGTTTATAGGTGGCGGTCGACACTTTTTAAAATAAATAAAATGCACAAAAGAGCTTTTTTTGCTCAGCTCCAGTGACCGAAACGGGGTAGAATACCATTATATACAGTGGATTTATTTTTTAGGGTATCTGGATACCCTTTTAAGTTATTTTACCTTGGACCCCCAAGGCAAAAAGTCAAGTTTTAGTCAGAATTTTTTTTATCAAAAAGTGTCGACCGCCACCTAAAAACATGTTTTAAGCATGAATCAGGTACTAAAATGTCAAAAAAAAATGATTAAGGGCGGTTTTGGGTCACGTAGGGATTCTGTACTCCAGCCAAAAGTAAATGTTTGTATTTTTTGGCTGTCTTACCATGTTTTTCAACGTGGGCCGTGGCAAAAAGAGACTATAAATGCATTTTATGATCAAGAGTACTTCTCGGAATCATCTCTAAGGTAAGTGAGTGCGCGCATCTCTAACCTATCAAGCCCCCTGCGTCGCAGGGGACTTGGTGGCTTCTGGTTGAGATGCGCACACCCACATACCTTAGACACAAATCACTCGAAAGTGACCAGAGTTTCTATAGGCGGTAGGCCCAGTATTCAAACTACGTTCAACATCTTCTTGTTAGTGGGCACTGTTTGATTAGTGGCCTTCCTTTATTCCTTTTCCCTCCCATTACAGTTCTTATTCCTTTTAAAAATGTTTTTGTGCCAATTTGAAACACACTTTTTGATATTTTTTACATAATTTTTGTTATGACGGACATAATTGGGGTACCAAGGCAAAATTTTTATTGAAAATTTAAAAAACAAAAGTGGTTTCTTAATCCTAAAAACGTGTTTTTTCAACGTCAAACATCAAAAGAAGCACGATTTACTCTAATAGCTCTACAGTCTCTAATAGCTCGACACCCGCTACTTTGAAGACCTATATCTCGCCGTATAATACATATTTTTCAAAGCTGTTCATCGCATTTTGTTAACTCTCATGAGCTCTACCGATTCTGCTTTTCAGATTTTGGTTTTTCACCAAAAAATCCCGATATCGACTTAAAATTTTTCAGATTTTCGGGTGATTGAAAAATAACTTGACACGTGGAGCTATTAGAGCAAATATGGTAGATGAATTTTGGGCAGTACACATTGTGTGCTTCAGCTCGAAAAGCTTCAGAATCAGCTTAAAAATAAAAAGTTGTAAAATTTTAAGCTACTAACGTGAAAGGTGTACTGTAACCATAATACCGATGCTCTAGGGCATAAACTTAAAAAACTAGCTTTATTTAAACACCTGATTCAACTTTAATAAGTACCTGAAGCTCCAAACTGTCGTGCCCATTGACTCATAGACCAAAACGGGTAGACATCATACCAGCTAAGATGCCTTTCACCGCCCACCATCAAAAATATAGGTCCGTCTTTCTTTTTGTGGGCATTGTTGCTCACGAATAGCTGCAATTTCATGGTCATGTTATATTTTTGATTTAAACTATACATTATAACTAACCTGTCTCCATTTATTCGCCAAATTATTGGAAGAATTGAAATGGTCTAGATCTTGCAAAACATATCCGAAGAAGTAGAAAGGTTTGACACCGGCAGATTTGGCAGAAAAAGCATTTTGCTCTTTTTGTCTTTGAAGATGACGATTTGCTGAAGTTTGTCCGATAAAATCTGCTAGGATGTGTCTATCTTTGCCTGGTGGCGCAGAAAGTAACTGAACTAACAATAGTATATAAAAAAACATTAAACATTTGGCTCTATATGTGTTCATGCCGACGCCGGAAAAAATATGCCTTGGTCCCCCTGTTAATCTAATAGACGGGTACCCTCGGAGGATTGGTCGAAAAACTAGTGCAAAAAAGCATAAAAACATAAAATACGTTTTATTTATTTAACAGTATGAACACACGTATTTTTCCTCATCTTGGTTACCGCTAGAGTTCCTGAGCGTAGTAAATGGTGAATTTCACGCTGATCACGATGGCTAAAAAAATTGCAAAAAAACCGGTTTAGACGGGTAAAACTGCATTTGAAAGTAGGTGATTTCACCTATTACCAACCACCTGGAATTCGAAAGCAAAATATGGATGGTACTTGCTAGAATTTATCAACCACCTAGGTGTTTAATATTTTTAAATGCCGGGCATAATCAGGGCTCTTTAATGCTATGGTATACCAGCGTAGGTTAGCCGCACTAAAAGATGTCTTACGCACTTTTATTAGTCTGGTAAAGATATTTGAGTCCCGGACTAGGGTATGAATAGGTATGTCCTTTCTGGTACTAGTACTTTTTAAAGTGTTTTATAAGGGAAAAAGAAGGAAGGAGCAGTCGGTGGGTGTATTCGCTACAAGAGTCGAATTTTCTGTGCAAATAAAACGATAGGCTCTATATGTGTTCATGCCGACGCCGGAAAAAATATGCCTTGGTCTCCCCTGTTAATTTTTTTTGCAAAAAAATCAGTTTTTGCCTTGGTCCCCCAAGCTGATTTTTTTTCAAAAAAATTTTTATTAATTTTGATTAAAAATAATAAAAATGCACTTTGCGTGTTAGAAATATAAATTTACGAGACTACTCCTAGAGTAAATCGATTGCTATGTAGGCCTGTATTGGCAGGAGCACGACCAAAAACAGCACATTTTCCATTGAAAAGGATCAGTATACTTAAAAGTTAATAGAAAAAACTATTTAATTCAAACACAAGAACTAAAATGCCTGCTATTAAATGGTCCACGGACAATTAGATGAGCAAAAATTTGCAAAAAAATTAACAGGGGGACCAAGGCATATTTTTTCCGGCGTCGGCATGAACACATATAGAGCCAAACATTTTTTTCTAACAACTGACTACCCCTGGTTTTTCAGGTAGTGTAATGTTCCATTCAATTTTCGCATCCCAGTTTACAATTTCTCTACGCTTGGAAAAGTTGTCTTTTGTTGCTTCTTTGGTTTGCTTTAAATTTTCCATCGCTTTCCTAGCTAAAATTATGTATTAAGTATATTTTATTGATGCTTAAAATTCCTCCTACTTTTAGCAGAAAGCCATCGAGTGATGCGAGTTTTGATCAAATTTCTAGCCCTTTTTACACCATAAGAGTCGTCGCTCTTAGGCGGTTGGAATTCAGCACAATGAGCACCACCTAACAATTTTTCCGATAAATGACTTTTTTTCAAAATTTTTACAAAAAATACCAGAAACTAGGTAAGCTATAGCTGTTTTATCAGATACCCACTCGACTCCCAACGACTTCCACGGATCAACTGAGCCGCGAGTGATCACAGCATTTGTTTGCTAAACAATTTCTTTAGTAAATTTTTGTTTTAACACTTTGATTTTTAAACTTACATAAAATTTTTTTTCTCGACCATAAGATTGCTGAGTGTTTTTCACAACCTTTAGCACATTTGTAATTCCGTGGTGGTGTCCAAAAACATCTACGCACAAGTTAATAAAAAAGCTAAACTTTTTGTTAAAATTAAATTACGCTTTTTTTTTATATTACTTATTTGGGATAGTACTCCCAAAGGCAAGACCAGAATTATCGGTGGAAGTGAAATAGCCGAATTCATTGCAGTTTTGCCAGAACCAAGCTCTGGTCGCAGCTACAATTTTTTAAAGTGTTATTGTATTTTAATTGTTTTACAATTACCTCTGTTTTGGTCAACATCAAAAGTCTCGTTTTTGAGGTAGGCTACAGTGTCATGATAACTGTTGCTAACTCCAGTGTATGTGCCATTGAGTTGGCTTATGACATATTTAGCCATCTGAGCAACTTTGTCCAAGTTTTCTATGGCATTGTTATTGAAAATTTTGCAGATATTGTCAATGCCAACTTCGGTAGCAAACACTCCCTTAAAATCATGTAACAAATTATTTAGGTACAGTTTCTGAGGATCAGAAAAACCAATTGAGATTTTAAAGATGAGATTTAAAACTCAAATTTACACACACGTTTTAAACTCCATTAAGCCCATTTCTAGGGTTGTTGGCCGGCCTGGCCGAGCCGAAAACCGAAAAAATGTCGGTTTTCGGCCGGAAAAGCCGAAAATTGGCCGGCCGCACGACAACCCTACCCATTTATAAAGCCGAGTACATATGGATGGCTTCAGCTATAGAATGGGCTGTATCGCTTACACTTGAGGCCATTTTATGTAGCAGCATTGTTTTTAAGACTTGAGGCTTGATTAAGTCCAAAAAAATCAGTGTTTGGGGTACTACAAACATATTTTATAGAACCGTTGCTAACTGGCTTCGTTTCTCAATGGCAGTATATCGAATCTTTTTTAAATACCGTATTTCCTCTAATTGATTTCCGGGGCTTCTATTTTTTGGATCCTTTCCAGGGGGGCTTATATTAGACGGGGGCCTTGTATTCTAATAAGAAGAGGGCCTTTTATTTTTTGAAGTCAATGCGCCAAATACGCGGAAAAAATTTTGATTCAGAATTTTTAAAGTCATCCTCCGATCACTTTTGTAAGAATCCTGAAACCACGGTTGAAAAACCAAAACCACTTTTTATAACTACCGCTTAACCATGGCTTCCGTCAGAGGCGTTCTTCCTGTATTTATTTTTGGCGTATTGGAATTTGCAGCAAATTAACATAACTTGCTGTAAAATTCCGTTATGCCTATTTTTTTTTGCCTGAGGTATTCCACCAATTTATTTTCTCGTTACTTGAACGTAAACTGATGCCACAACTTATCGTTTCTTGCTGATTTCTTGTCGATGATAATTGCATGAAAGATTTTATGAGCCAACAAAGTACTCGCTAAAATCTCACTTGACTTTATGCAGTTTTGCTTTCTGATTCACCCATTCACAAGTATTTTAGCGATCCATTTTAAAAGACGTGCTCGTCGTTTACATAAAGACGTTCTTTGCATTCTTAATGGTTGAAACTGTTCAACTGTTCAACCCTGAAATGGCGCTTTTTCTACCGGAAATGGCACTTTTCCTGCCGGAAATTTGAAAAAGCTTTTATTTTCGGGGGTTTTCTTATTACTTTTCAATTTTTTTTGACCAGCGTGTAGACCAGGATCTCAGCTTTCTTACAAGCTATCAACTGACCAAGTCAGGTTTCAAAAAGTTGGAAGAAAAGGTCTTTAAAGGGACCAAATTTTTGGAAAAATTTGTTCTGTTCAAAGACTTTTCCTCCAACTTTGAAAATCTCATTCAGTCAGTTGATAGCTTCTAAAGTTGAGATCTGACTACACTGGTCGAAAGTAATAAGAAAACTAAAAACTTTTCAAATTTCAACAGCGCGCGCCATTTCAGGAGTCAGTGTAACAACCATTCTTAATTACATATAGATATACCTTTTTCTCAAAGTTTTGTTTTGATTCAGGAGCTTTTTAGGATAGGAGGGTTGATATATTGCTTACAATAAGAGAGGGGGCTTCTATTAGACGAAATACGTTATGCGCCGTCTATCAATTTTAGTGAAAAAAAGTTTGCTTGACCTACAGAATTAACTTTGTTGTTTTGCACAGGTATTTGTAGCAGAACAGCTATGTTGTGGAAAAAGTTTTGAAGGTCTCTGTACTTTGGCAATGACTTAGAGCTAAACGGCGGTTGAAGGTTCAACTTTTTGCTAAGGTTTTCTCGTCCTTCTTCGTACTGAACTAATTGTTTAAGACGCTTAATTGCATCAGAAATTCTAGTAAAGCAGTTCTCGTCGGCTTCTTTGTAAGAATTTTCCACGTTCAATTGAAAAGCTGAACAAAATCTAAAAATTTGGCAAATTTTGAAAATCAAACCAAACCATAGTAATCTCCAGAAGCAATCACTGTAGCTCCACTACTAATCACACCAGTACTCAAGCCTGGATACTTTTGACGATGCCAAACCACCAGAGAGCCTGAAAATTTGGTCATGGCTCGATTCTGGCACCAAATAATTTCGTCAACATTTAAAAAATTAACGAAAACCAAGGAAATTTCCCACTTGTCAAACTTTACCTCCGTATCCCCCTCCAATCAGAATCCACTTAGAATTTGTCTCTCCTGAAAGTTGGTTCTGAGTGCGAATGAAGTTAGAAATGTCCTCCACTGCTTGTTGACTAGTCAAAAAGGTCATATTTTTTGCTGACATGGTTCTGAATTTTTGACTTGTGTTATAAAAATTCAACTTTAAAAATTTTAAAAACTTGCTTAAAAGGCTGGCTTAGTCCATAAAACCGATGTTCAAGATTGTAGACAGTGGCACCCGCATTTTTAGCACTAATCATGTGAGGGTAATTAAGGTTAGACACTCTAGAAGCACTAGCTACATTGTCCCCCTCCACCAACAGAAAGTAGATAGATTTGTTAGTGCTGTATTGTGAATTTACAAAGTAGCGCTAAATACCTAAGTTGTTTGAACAATTAAATAGCATTTTTTTTCACTTGTTGAAATGTAGCACTGTTCTTTTTAAAATGATCCAGCTTTTGTGTGAAATATTTTTCGTAGTTGGAAGTGTCATCTGCTTTTGCTTTATATGCACTATCTTCATTGTGAAGCAGTCCACCAAGAATGGGACGTCCAGCAATGGAAAAAAAAGGAGTTTCATTTGAAGTTACCTGAAAAAATTGTAGTTGATTTAAAAGACCATGAAACTTGGTAAGAACAGCAATTTGCGAAATTTGAATTCGCGCGCGACCAACCTAATTTGGTCAATAATGTTTTCGAATTAATTTTTTGTGTGCATTTAAAATGGTTGAAATACTTTTCGACCCTGAAATGGCGCTTTTCCTGCCGGAAATTCGAAAAAGCTTTTGTTTTCGGGGGTTTTCTTATTACTTTTTCATTTTTTTTGACCGGCGTGTAGCCCAGGATCTCAGCTTTCTTACAAGCTATCAACTGACTGAATGAAATTTTCAAAGGGAAAAGGTCTTTGAACAGAACAAATTTTTCCAAAAATTTGGTCCCTTTAAAGACTTTTTCTTCCAACTTTTGAAAATCTCATTCAGTCAGTTGATAGCTTGTAAGAAAGTTGAGATCCTGGACTACACGCTGGTGGAAAAAAAATTGAAAAGTAATAAGAAAACCCCTGAAAACAAAAGCTTTTTCAAATTTCCGGCAGGAAAAGTGCCATTTCCGGTAGAAAAAGCGTCATTTCAGGGTCGAAAAGTGTAACAACCATTTAAAATTTGAATTGTAAGTCTTAATCAATTTAAAACCCAAGCTTGCAATAAAAAGCTGCAGAGCAACGGAAGTTGTGTAACTCGTCCGATCTGGCATGCTCAAGCAGCATTGTGTTCGACTAGTGGATTATCGAAAATTTGATCAAATTTTAAAAGCTGTAACTGAAATGCGCTCTCAAAAGTCTGAATTTCACCAACAAATTTTATATTGCCATTTTCTTTCAATTTTTGTCATAATTTTTTTTATTTTTTGGTGTTTTCTTGTAGCCTTGAATCATGGCTTTCTAACAAGTTATTAACTTTGCTGAATGATTTGCAAAATGTAGAGATCAAGAAGTTTTAAAAATAGAAAATACCTGAATAGAAAATCTCGACCTCTTTTTAAAAGGAAGGTACTTTTTTGCCCGCTAATTACTCTCCTTGCCCGCTAATAATTTTTTCTGCCCGCAAATTACTTTTTTCCGCCCGCAAATTTTCTAAAAACAACAAATTCCTACAAATTTTTCTTCAGTGGGTGTAGGGCCAATTCACTGCTTCCTACTCAATTTTTATTATTCTTTTGTAGATTCTTGGTGTTCTGAGCATTTTACGCATGTGATTTTTTCATAAAATTATTGCTGAGCGTTGTTATAACCATTCGTAACTCATTTTTTTTTGATTGGGTATTTAAGAAACTAATATTATTTGTTAATTGCCAATAAAAAAGCGTCAAAAAAGTTAAGTGATTGTGAGATGGAGTTTTCGTTGATAGTTGTCCAAATTTATTTGAATTAGCGGAAAGAAGGTAGAAAAAAGGGGAATTATCCGACTGTGGGTCGAACCTGCGACATGAAAAAGTAGCGTCTGCAACGATCCCGCTGCGCCATATTGACATGTTTAATGCTGCTGATAATTGTTGCTATATTCTAGCTGCCGATTTTACGATTTTAAAAAAGGAATATCTCGGCCTAGACTGCTCCATAGGAAATTTCGATCGCGGGCCAGTAACAAGCTCGGTCAGCGCTATCTTTTGGTATATAAAGTTCTCCAATAGGCCACGGGGTGGTCGTGCCTTTCCCGTGTTAGAAAAACGGACTCGGCTAGCTAGAGTAATGCAACCATACTCTAACTGGTGTAAAAAAAGTTCCGGGACAAACTTTGAGCCGGTTTTTTATAAAAAAATTTATTTTATATGAAAAATCCAAATATACAGTTTTATAGCACAACTCTTCCTCTTTCAAATTATATAAAAAATTGCCTGGACAATTTTAAATAAATCAACATTCAGCTCCCAACTCTTGTGAGGTCATTTTGAGAAGTTGCAAGTGTTTTTATCACTTTCAGTGATCAAAAGTTTAATTCGGGGTAAAACGCTTCAATTTTTTATATAATTTGAAAGAGGAAGAGTTGTGCTATAAAACTGTATATTTGGATTCTTCATATAAAATAAATTTTGTTATAAAAAGCCGGCTCAAAGTTTGTCCCGGAATTTTTTTTACATTATTTAGAGTATAGTTGCATCACTATAGCCAGCCGACTCCGTTTTTCTAAGCAAAAAATAAAATTTCCTCGTTCTTGGTTGTCTGTGAATGAAAGTTTTCGAAAAGAAGAGAGACACTAAAGGCAAATTTTCAACCTGGAACTCGAAACTTTTTATTCTGTTCGGATCTGTGTTTCCATGATGTGGTTTTTTCTCACTTGATGTGATTTTGATGTGATGTATCACAAAAATTTTTCACTTGATCAAGATTTGTTTTGATTTTATGTGTCACACCAAAATTAATAAAATTTCGAAACACGTGATATGATTTGATGACTTCTTTAACAGCTTCAACAATATGTGGTCAACAATAAAGGTTAGGTGAAGAAATTATTTAGCTTCGAGATCAGTTGAAGATTGAGTAGATTGAGCTGAGTCCTGTTTCTTCGAAGGCCTGTGGCTATGCCCGCTTGACTAAAAGCCCTCTTTGCTGGCGCTGAAGATGCGGGGATGCTGAAGTACTCCAGGGCGATTCTTGCGATTTCATTCCTAAATTAAAGTTTTAACTTTTTTGTTAAGATGAAGTCAACAATTGAAAATACAATACCGTTGACAAATGGTCGATCCATAATTCAATGTGGTCTATAGGATTCTCCATGGTTGCTGACGTTTGTAGAATGTATTTGACGCAGCGACTTATCATCTCCAGCATAGGGGATTCCTCGATGACTTCAGCGTTGCGAGTTTCCATTTGCTTCAAAATGTTGATGACGCTCACTTCCGGCACTTCACTGCTCTCCGACACTTTAGAAGATACGCTCCTCTCCGCCATCTTCACTTGCTAGTTGCACGAAGGAACAGTAAGGATGGAGCATTTTTACTTCAGCGAGGCGAGAAATGCGCACGTCCTTTCCTTTGTACTTAGGCACGATTACTTCAGGGAGGGTCATTTCTAGATATGATATGAGATATTCGCGGGAATTTACGGAACAGCCCCGAAACTGCCTGAGACCAATAGCCACTTGTCTACTTGATGTGATGTATCACAAAAAATTTCACTTGATGTGATTATGATGGCATGCCTCACATAAAAATCACATCAAATCAAGTGCTCATTTGAGCTCATATGAAAACACTGGTTCGGATCATGGTTATGCTCTATAAAATCGTATTAAAAGAACATGAGAATTCGAGTTTACAGTTCAAGCAATTTTTTGTAAGAGAAATTTAGAGTAATAAATTTTAAAACAATACGATACATTATGCGCGTACTGTTTCAATAGTGTTTAGAAAGCATATTTAAAAATTTGGATAAATGCAAATTTTCCTAAAAACCTATATATTTTTTTATAAACCAAACTCAGACATACGTTTGTAACAACCAGTGTCAAGAATACGCCAGAACTTAGCAGCAGCTTAAGAACAAAAAAGGCTGACATAATAATTAGTCAGCCTAATTAAAAAAGTTAATAAGAAGAACAATTTTTTTATATATTAATTGACTTTTTTGTTTGTATAACTGCTTAATTTATCAACAACTTCTGTGCTATTGTGTCTCATAAAAGCTGAGTGATGTGCAGACAAAAACTGATAGTAAAATAGTTTATTTTGCAATAAATTTGTTAAGAAAAAGTTAAAAACGTTAAGAAAACGTCGGTTTCGAGGAGTGGAGTTTTTTTCAAGGTTAAATGCTGCGGTAGAGTCATTTTTTTTATCTTAGACAAATTTAGACAAAATTTAACCTTAGACACGGCTAAAACATGTGTCATAAATAGCAAAAATATGTAAAAAAAAAACTTTTAGTTATAGTTATATTTAATTACATCCAGTTATAATTTAATTTAACACTAGAAAGACGAACTGAAACCTTTGCAACTTTTCATGCTGAATCCGAATTTGTTTTCAGCATTGTCAAATTGGCTTTTTAACTGTGCTAAAAAGACTACTTTTAAAAACTCATTTTTGCGATGGTCAAAAACGCTTGTGTTTGATTTCAACTGATCATAACTTCTTGTACAAATGATGACCCATAGGCAAATTTGGTACCAAAAGAAAGCCCACAAAAAAGAGTTTTTAAATGACATATTACATAAGCTATGTTAGCTTTTAATAATGAAATGAACGAAAGCATGAAAAAATGACTCAATTTTTTCATAAATCTGAAATATTTCAAAAATTATGCAATCAGGGGTCCGATTATATCCCTTAATTAAAGGCATTGCCCTCAATTTGAAAATTTTGCCTTTAATTTTTTTTTGAAAATAAAGGCACATTTTGACGAATGTTATGAAAGTTATGACTACTTTCTTGGGCAGAAAGAGTTGTTGAAAGCAGGAAAGGGGGGAGAAAAATATGTTGTTCGTCAATAAAGTTGTTTTCTTGTTGATTTTTGTCGGGTTTGAAGCATAGGGACAACGTGCCTGTAAGTTGCCTTTATTTTGGTGAAAATTCCTTTAAATTGCTTTTATTTTTGACACCAGATGCCTTTATTTTAGAAATTCGCGATCGAACCCCTGTATGCAATTTTTTTTATTTATATTTATTGCTCAACAAGTGCGCGACGAAAACAAATACATATTTCCTCAAAAATAATTACAATACAAAAGCATTTAGATCACATTTTTGAGTTTTTTTTCTGAAAGGCATTATAGTAGGGGCAACGATTTCAATTTAAGTACAAACGAGTACGAGCACGAAGTACGAGTAAGAGTTTCCAACACTGGTTGTTACACAAGAATTAAGTTTGCATATGTGCAATTATGTTTTCCCCTGACTCGGTATCAAAAAGTTTTTAAATTTTCTATCAGAAAAAGTTGAATACAGTATTTACTTTAATAGAAGCCCCTCTCCTATTAAGCCCCTCTCCCGGTTGCTTGGGGTTGAGATGCGCACACCCACGTACCTTACACACAAATAACTCGAAAGTGACTCTGGGTGCATGAAAAAGCATGCATACCAGAGTTTATTTATGCGGTAGGCCCCAGTATTCAAAACTATGTTCAACGTCTTTTTTGCCTTCTATAGACTAGAACTCAAAAATAATGCCTTTTTCGAGCTCCTGAGGCGATTTTGAGTCGATATAGGGTGTTTGGAAACACTTTAAAAAAATTGATTTGGGGGGGGAGGTATATCCAAGGGGGAGGTATATCCTATCGTAGCGCCCAAGATTTGATTTCCCAACTATATATTTATTAAAATGAACTGTTGAAAATATTAAATAAAAAATCTTAAACAGCTGATTTTTTTGTCTTCAAGACTAATTCAAAAAAATTAATTTTTCGTATTTTTTTGTAAAAGTTCAAATTTTATTACTATTATATGTTTTTAGAAAATAACAAAAGTCAGATGTTCTAGATCAAAATGTATCTACTAAAACACACATCGAATAACAAAATGTGTCGCTTCTTTCATACTTTTGAAGTAATTTGTTAATGAGCATTTATTGTTTAGTTCATCAGTTGAATAAGTTGAAGATAAAAAACAAATACAATTTTTAAAATATGCTATAAAAAGAGAATATATAACACAACATTCAGTACACCCTAGTTTTTGTCAGATCTTGTCCTAGAAATGTCAAGCACTCAAGCACCATTTATGCCTACATTAATTTTAATTCAGCGATTTGTCACTATTGCGGCTCAATGCATAACTGTTTGTTTGATGGCTCGCCTGCTATATTGCGCTTTCTATAAAAAAAGCAAATTAAAGGCTAATAGAATATCAAACTCGATGCTTTTATACATTTTCACTAACACTCTATTTTCTTTCCTGGCCATTTTCGATGTGTTTAATTTGATGTTAAAATTGAGTAAGTGAATTTGCAGTGCATTAATTTAAAGTATTCCGATCTTTAGTTTTTTTAAAGGATATAAATAAAGTATATAAGAAGTAGGTAACGAAAATATATCAGTTATTAAATAAACAAGGGACCACAGGCGCCTATCGGCACCTCTATAGTATTTCGAAATTTCAATGAGGGGCTATGACTTCATTCATAAAAATAGGTAAATCCCCTAATTCATTTTTTTCGCCTGTTCTTTTTTTAAAACGAAAGCTGACATTCTGGGGAACACGATGGTATTAGCGAAAAAAGTGATTTCGCTATCTACGACCCGTGCTGGCCTTCGAAGTAAAAAGCGTTACCCACCCGCCCACCCACACATGCCAAATACTATATAAGATTTGTCATTTTTGAAAAGAGCTATTAGAAAAAATACGATACGATAAAATTTTACGATATTTTACCATTGTAGACATAAATCAGTTATAAAATAAATTTTTTTTATTATTTAGCCCTGCCAGTGACCTTTCTTTTTCCATTATCTTACATGACACTGGAACCGATCACTGTCTTTTTTCTAACTCTTGACAGATGCATGTCGCTCAAATTTACTACAAGCTATAACAAAGAAAAAAAGAGAGTTTTGTTTGGTATCAGCTTAGCAGCTATGCTTATAAGCGCCTCTCAGATTCTTATCGTCACATTTCTTGGAGTTTCTCAAAAGATGATATTTTCATTTATTAAATTGGTTGTTTCTAGTTTCAACTTTATTTGTATTTTGTATTTCTTCTACCTTTTGGCTCAATCGAAAATTAAAAATATAGTAAGAAATATTTTTAATCGTATTATGTGTAATTTTGCCGTTGAGCCATGCACCCAAATTTTTTATTAAAAATGACCCAAAATCATGTCTTAAGCTGCTTTTTTCTGCTAATCACAAAAAACATGTCTAAACACTTTATAAATTCAAAGTCTTAATTTTTTTAATGTTTTAAAATCTAATACTCCTAAAGGCAAGTGGGTGGAGGCGGCGTGGTTGATTCAAATTTAAATCTGCATGGATGCTTTTTCATTTTTTTGCCTTCTTTAATTTTTTTGTATCTTCTTGCTTTTCAACTTGTTTGTAGTCAAGAATTAATTTTTGTCTCCATTAAATTGATTTTTAAAATTAAAAATTAGATAATTGCTGAGTTACATAAATTCTTTAAGCTGAATGTTTAATCTGACTAAGATGGCTGCGCGCTGCGGAAATGGTCCTTGGTTAGGTAGAAGTTGTTGTCTCCAGCTCGAATGAAACCCTTCCCCTTGCACAGCCTCATTCTTCCATTTCTATCAGAAGCTCTTTGACGACTGCATCGGTAATACTGTATACGAGCATTCTTGCGGCTTGTCTAAAAAATTTCCTAGTTAAAACGATTCCGTTGTGATTACATGATGCCGAGAAGTACTCTTGATCATGAAATGCATATAGAGTCTCTCGCCCATGTTGAAAAACACGGTAGAAGCAGCCAAAAAAGCTCATAAAAAGCGCCCCTATTATTTCCTTCCCTTCCCAATATAGCCTTTATTTCCTTTTCAAGATTCAAACGCATTTTTCTCCCCCAAAATTGACTTTTCCGCCGAAAAGGAACTTTAAGTCAAAAAAGCATTTTCGATACTCTATCGAATGGTATATAGGGTTTTTTAAGATCGTTTGGTCACTACCATATGCTCCCTTGTAAGTTAAAAAATGAATTTTTAATGTTTTTTACCTTTATATGACGGCTTAACGACAGAAGTATTTTCATATGCTATACATGGTGCAATGACTTTTGTTTACTTTTATATCTTTTTAGTCATTTTTGTGTTTTTGCACTCAAAATACTAGTAAGAATTATCAATTATTTATTAATAACAACAAATAATTACCATTTCACTAGTTGATAAAACAAACCTTTACTACAAAAGGCTAAAAATTTATAACCATAGTTTAAGCGGTTGGGTCCTGTCATTGAAAAATAATTATTAACGTCACTTGTTAATAATTATTAACGTAACATTAAAGTCACTTGTTGCAGAAAAATCGAGTGGTGAAAATTTCAACTTTACTTGAGATTTGCTTTAACATCACGCCTACCTACTTCAACTGCATCTTCTTTTTAGCAAGTTTTATTTATTTCTAGATCGTACTATTCTATCCATACTTTTAGATTACTAACAGAGTGTCATCTGAAATTTTAGGTAATTACCTAACAATGCTTTCTATGATTAATGCAGCTATTTGCAGGTAATTTGTTTTTTTGCATGTTGCAACCAAACATTTTACTTCAAAAATTTAAAAAATTAATTTTAGTATTATGTACTTCTCGATTCTCCTTAAAAACTATAGCAATGTTTCAAGCAGTGTGAATGAGACAGCAACTGCTGTTTCTGAGTCTAGAAATTTGCATCGCACAAGGTCTACAACTTCGGTCCCATTTTTTGAGCAAAGAAGAGCAAAATAACTGCATGTTTAGGACGCCTCTGCAATCAAGCTGTTGCATTATTTTGCACAAGTTTAGCTGTCATAATCAATCTTCAACTTAATTATGAAGAAAATTAAAAATAAAATACCAGTCAATACTTAAAAGTTGTTTATTTTTTTAAATTGATCAATTACACATATTTTATGAGATAAACTGAAGAAGCGATTTTTGTTCTTTCTCCTTATCCCGTTATTTATCCTGCCCTATTTTTTGAGATGCTAAAATGCCTTGTTAACTTGTGCTTTGGCTTGGAGTAGGCCAGCAAAGGCCTGGACGAATTTGAACATGTTTTTCTTTATTCGGAGCATAAGAAAAATGTTTAGGTCCGCTGGCCTATCGGTGGGGGTCTTGGTGGCCCTGGTGGTGAACGTGGGTGTCCTGGCTGTTCTTGTGGTGGTGGAGGTTCATGCTCGTGGCTGTGTGGTAGTGGAGGTGGTGGTGGTCCTGCCGGTGCTGGTCCATGCTCGTGACTGTGTGGTGGAGGCACTGTATGTGATGATCCTGATGGAAGTGGTGGTCTAGCCTCGTGACTGTGTGGTGATGGAGATGTCGGTGGAGGTCCAGGCCCATGACTGTGAGGTGGTGGTGGTCCTTCTGTAGTGGTTTCATATTCATACTATATATTAACAACTTTTTAGACATTTCGCTGCATTCTATACCCTCACATCCAAAGATTAACCATCCAGTAGGTCTTCTAAACTATCAACTTGACGTTTAAAGCGGTTGTTGTTGCATGGAAAAGCACTGATTACTTAAGAAACAAGATTTATCTAGCTTGCTTTTACTTTTTAAAACTTACAGTTAACGATCATTACAAAATGTAACAAATAGCAGATCTTTGAATTGGAATTATTTTTTTAACAAATGAACAGATAATTAATACATAAAGAAATGAAAAAATTGAATGATCTACTTTCAAACGAAAACAAATATTTATATGTACGTGGCGGGGCTGATGTATTGAATTTCATTGTTGACTTGACATACACAAGGAAACACAGAACGCACAGATTCTTATTATCTACAGAGGCTTTATTTTGCTTTTTTAAGGTATTTTTTCAGGTGCACTTCTACCAGAAGTCAGCATGAACGAGAGTTTTAACAGTAGGACCAACCAGCTCAAAACTTTTCTTTTGAAAACCAAGAGGTCACTAAATCTTCACGGGTCGCGGGAATCCAAGCATTGGCTGCAGCAGAACGACCCAGCAAAACTTTAGGAACAAAAAGTTCACTTTCAGACGGCGGACGACTCAGCCCATTTCATTCAACGTCACACAGGTTGACGGTGTGGCGCTTCGGTGAGCAGGTCGAAGATTGGCCACAAATAGCAATAAAATAAAGTCTTTATTTAACAAATAAATAGAATTTTTCAGCCAAATGAATTGCGGCCTACAAATACAGTCGATAATATGAGAAGTGATTTGCCCACTCTTCCAGTGAACCCCTCACCCTCTCTCTGCCCAAATCGAAAAATTTGGCCTGAGAAAGACTATTTTCTGAGCATAGGGGCTCAGACAGTCAGAGTGGGCCTAATTGAGGAGTGGCTACACAAAACAGTGTCTAGCATCTCAAGCTAGAAATCAAAAAAACAACACGAAAATACAAAAAAACACATTCCTAAAATAAATTGCGCTGAGGCGCAACACTCCCGGGGGCGGGAATCAGATTCGAGCAGTAAGGCTGGATTATGGCTGGTATCTAGTAAAATGACGTCTTTCTTCTTCGCGTCGTAGAAAACATCTAGATGTCGATCGTCTTCTCTGAAAAATCTCTTTGAATGACGCTCTTGCTGGTTATCCGACTGTGATGCGGCACTTGATGGTAGTCTGCTGCTGGTTTCTTTAATTTACGTGCGCAGTCATTCGTCCTGGTTGATTTTTTTTGATTTGGACTGTGCTAATGAGAGACTGCTTGGTTCCTTAAAAAAATTGAAGTATTTACAAGTGGACGACCACTTTCTACCATCATCAAGTACCGATACCTAGACACTTCCGCCTGAGTACCGATACCGGGTCAGTTCATTGGTACTGCCACTTGAGTAACAATTTTTCGGTACCACTACTTCCATACTACCACCTGGAAACCCTCGCTGTTTTATGTAGTCGCTCAAGTCGCTGTTTTAGAATTATCAAATAATGTTCAGGGCACGATTTTGGTTAGGGTACGATTATTTTTGATCACTTTCAGCTAAATTCACAATTTCAGATTCTGGAGTTGGATATTTCTTTCGGAAAGGTTCCATGTGGTTCAATAACCATCCTGAGACTTCCTTGTCCTTTAAAAAGATTTTAGTCAAGAAAAAATAGTTTTTGCCACTCACTGGGATTCGAACCTGTAACCCTACAAAATTGGTGGATCAATTCGCTGGGGATCTTTAGTCATTGGTCATTGCCGCTATTTTTCAGCTTGTGACAAGGCACAGGGATGGTCAGGGTATGTTAAAGCGTGTTTTCCGAACAACTGAGTGTTTTAAACCCCAATATTCACCTACGGAACCCAAATGAGTAGGGCCCAAATGAGAGGCCAAAATGAGGGAGCCCAAACGACTGTTGCCCAAATGAGTGTCAACTGGTTAGAGTACCTTCTAAGTGAATAAAAATCAATAGGCTGCTAGCTGCTGGATGCAGAAACATACCCTATAAGTGGGTCGGTATAGTTTAGGCACCTCGCAGAGGATTAGAGTAGTCTCCAAGTGAACTGGAAATCTTCTGAATGGTTTAGGTACCCTCAGTAGCTTTGAATTGAATTACATTGAATTTGAATGTCCTTGAGGTTTATTGGGTGCCTTGAATCCAGTAGCATTTTGGCCCCATTTGATAAAAATTCGAATGAGTATTTGGCCCAGTCGATAAAAGGTCAAATTAGTCTTTTCCCAGCTGATAAAAAGTCAAATTAATATTTTTTCCAGTTTAAAAAAAGTCAAATTAGTATTTGGCCCAGTTGATAAAAAATAAAAATGCCTTTTGGCCCAGTTGATGAAAAACAAATGGCATTTAGCCCAGTTATGGGCCCCATTGTGTCAATTTTTTAAATTCAAACTTACGAAATTTGAATTTGCAGTAATCCCAGTTATCAAAGGACAATAATTGCTACACTCTATTTCCTCTAATTGCCGCACAATAAGCGTCTAATAAGCGTCAAGCCACGACCCCCATCCCCGCTCTCGACTTTGAAGGTTTGTATCTCAGAGCAGAAAATTTTTTCGAGCAGCTTTTTTTTCGCTTTTTCTTAGTTCCTGCGAGCTTTACCGATTTTGGATTTTGGTTGAACACCTAAAAATTTCAAAATGACTGTAAAAAGCTTACCCCACCCCCTTAAAGGTCGATATAAAAAAATCATTCCGGGCAGGGTTGCCATCTCTGATTTGCGAAAGAAAAGCATGAGCCTTTAAAAAAACGAAATTTACCGTATTTCCTCTAATTACCGCCCCCCTCTAATAAGCGCCCCCCCTCGACTTTGAGGGTCTGTATCTCAGAGCAGGAAATTTTTTTCGAGCAAGTTTTTTTTGCGTTTTCTTAGTTCCCGCGAGCTCTGCCGATTTTGCTTTTTTGATTTTGGATTTCCACCCGAAAATTTCAAAATGACTCTAATAAGCGCCCCCTCTAGAGGTCGATCGAAAAATAAGCGCCCCGGGGCGGTAATTAGAGGAAATACGGTAATGTAAATTTTTTTTGAAACAAAGGCAGATCAAACGAAATGCCTTTTTCTTCTCAACAGAAAAAGGCGGGGCATCCAAAAAAAAGCAAAGCCTTTGTAAAAAGGCAAAATGGCAACCCTGGCTCCGAGGCGGCAATTAGAGGAAATACGGTAGTTGCAAACTCCGTCCAATTCGCTTTTGCAAATATCCTTTCCTTATAGACACCATCTTTAAAAGCTTATCTTTGTAGAAAAAAAGTGAAAAAAATTTTATTTGCTAAATACATGACATTAAGACGAAGATTCTTATTGAATGAAATTTTAAATGTATATAAAAGGTGCTTGTTAAGTACTTTTTACAGTTTTGACTTGTTTTTTTGACAGTGCATGTCTCGTAGATATCTGCGCAAAATTTTTCCTGACAGGCTTTTAGGTATTTCTTCAATAAATTCTACGCCTCCTTTTAGGTGTTTGTAGTAAGTTAGTTTGTCTGTAACAAATAAAAATTTTATCAGTCTGAATATTTCAAATGTTTGAGATATACCTTTGATAAAGTCTAGCACTTCTTGCTCGTTAAGGTTTTCATTAGCCTTGACAACGTAAGCCTTTGGCAATTCTCCTGAAAATCGATCAGGCACCCCGATGACTGCACAATCTTTAATGTTTGGATGGGATAACAGCACATCTTCTAATTCAGCTGGCGCCACCTTAAATGGTTGAAATCAATAATTGTTATTAATTTTTTTCAGCAACCGTTTATTTTCTAATTAGCCAAAAAGTCGGTATATTTTTCAACCTCCCGAAAATCTGAAAATTTGGGGTCCATCTCGAAATTTTCCGGTGCTTAAAAAAATTTGATAAAGCGAGATCGAGAGCAGTGATGGGTGAAAAATGGGTAAAAAGTGGCAGTTGTTGTAACGTAAAAAGTGGCAATTGTTGTAACGTAAAAAGTGGGAAGCCAACTTACTAGGCTACACATGTAGAACTTATAGAAATAGTCGTAATTTAACCTATATATAACATCTCCCTTTTTAAGTACGAATGTTATTTCGATTCGAAATTTTCGAAGGACTTATAGTTAACCGTTCGCAGGGCTACTAGGAACCAGAGTTAACACCCCGACATGGGTGAGTCTCCCATGTCAAAACCTCTTCTAGGTGTATGCAAATAACTGACACACATCACATAGATAGACATATCACCACAACAGTAAGCAGGCTATTTTCGCCCCACGCACCGAGGCGTGGGGCGCGTTTGGGGCGCACCGGGCGGACGAACCCATCACTGATCGAGACTTAAAAAATCCAATAAACAGCTTTGCAAAATTATTTTTATGGTTTCATATTAGAGTTCTAAAAGTAGAGGAGTTGGTTTATTAGAAAGGGTCGGTCTATCAGAGCAAATACGGTAATTAGTTTATGAACAAACTAACTTGAAATCCTTTGACTTTAATCAGCTCCTTACGTCGATCAATAATATGCAAGAAGTTGTCTTTGTCCAAGTATCCTACATCGCCTGAAAAGATAATTATAAATCAAGAAAGTTTAGGCTCTAATTGTGGTATTATAATCTTATATAGTATTTGGCATGCGTGGGTGGGTGGTTAACGCTTTTTTTACTTCGAAAGCCAGAACGGGTCGTAGATAGCGAAATCACTTTTGTCGCTAATACCATCGTGTTCCCCAGAATGTCAGCTTTCGTTTAAAAAAAAGAACAGGCGAAAAAAATGAGTTCTAATAGGGGATATACCTATTTTTATGAATGAAGTCATAGCCCCCTCATTGAAATTATGAAATACTATAGAGGCGCCGATAGGCGCCTGTGGTCCCTTGTTTATTATTATTATATAAAATAAATTGTAGTGATTTTTCCAAAACTACTTTATTCTTAAGACAATTTTAAATACCTGTTTTCATCCATCCTTCCGGGTCAATAGTCTCTGCAGTTACTTCTGGCCTGTTGAAGTAGCCCATCATAATAGTGGGACCACGGTAATGGAGCTCACCAGGCATACCTTTTTCCACTTCCTCCCCTGTCACTAAGTCTAAAATCTGCAAAAAGTGCAAAATTAAAATTTCAAAATTCTAAAACAACCAACTTTCATCTCCAAGTTGGCTATTAATTTTCCTGACGACTCAAACCTCTGCTTATCAAGTACTGGGAAATTGGATCCTAGACTTAGTTCTGTCATTCCGTATGCTAAAAAGTTCGTTTAATAATTGGAGCACATAAATATAAAAAACTGTTGCAATAAATAGAGAAAACAACATAAAACTAGATAAACCTTGAGCAATAAATTTAAGTGAAGGAAATTTGGAGCATAATTTCTGGCACAAGTCTTTGCCAGCTGGAGCCGCTCCCGAAAACAAGAGCTGCACACTGGATATGTCATACTTTAAGATGCTTTCACTCTTCGCCATCCAAACGAGCACAGGCGGCACTACCATAAGAATTCGGAACTGCAAGATCGAAAGTTTTTTTTTACTTGGTAAAATGCCACTTTGCTCGTTTTGACATCCAAGCCCCGCGATAAATTTTACTTTTCAACCATTTTTTTTGCATCTTTGATGTGCTTTTTAGATTACAAGCTACAATTTTCTTAAAAACCATTCACTGCAATCAGTGGTCTATGGATGCCCTATGGTTCACACCCAAATTTTTGATTATATTTCATTGTGACTAGGGTTGTCGGATCGGATATCAGATTTCGGATAATATCCGGAATTATAGGAGTTTTTTTGGGTATCGAGTACCGAATCGGATTTCGAAAAATATCGAATATCGGATGCGGATCGGATATCCAAAAATATCGGAATCGCATACGGCATATTCCAACATTGATGTACTTACAGAAAAGCGAAGAAAAATTTTATTGAACAAACTCATTGAACATCAATTACACATTCTCAAACAACAAATCAAAGATTTTTTTGGTTCTTTTTTGGTTTTTCTTCAAAATCCCATTTGTCAATTCCCCCTTTTGTAATGAGTATGCTATCCGCCGTTTGTTTTCCTTACCGAGAATTGATAGAGTTGGCAAAGAGAAGGCTGTCCTAGAAGAAACATCACTTAGACGCCACGCTGGATAAGAAGATCGCCAAGAATTTGCGAGCCAAGACTGACAGATTCGGAAGCGAACTCTATTCTTGTTCTTGGTCCACCAATGATACGCTTTTGCCATGCTCAGGAACATCAGGCCGTGGAAGACGAAGCTTCTTTTCATTCAAATAGCGGCTGACTTCATCCTAAAACTCATAAAGTCTAATCACATACAAATAACAGCAATGTAAAAAATCATCAAAAAATTCACTCCTTCAAAAACTGGCTGCACATAATTAGAGTTGTCGAATCGGATATCCGATTTCGGATAATATCCGGAATTATCCGAAATTTTTTCGGGCATCGAATCGAATATCCGAAAATTTCAGATACCAGATACGGATCGGATATCCGAATCCAATATTTTCGGATATCCGACAACCCCAATTGCGACCCATTTTTTGAGCTTAACTTTTTCTTATGTCTTTAGGTACTTTTTACTTATTAATTTGTATTCTTTATATTAACCCTAAAACTACGGCAAGGTTTTTTTACACCATAGCAAATTGCAAAACATTCACCGTTTTCGATATTTATCTTTATGTATCAACTTTTTGTGCTCTTTCTATCAGTGTACTCAGATTTTAATTTGCGCAAAAAAGTGGATTTTAAAGGAATTTAAAAATACTAGCCTTATAGCAAAAAATTAAAAAGTGTTAAACGTGCATTATTATTATTTGAAAAAATTCAGATGGTCGAAAAGACCCACTTTGTAGTTTGGGGATTGAAGGACCTTGGGTTTGGGGCACAGCAAAATTTCCAAAAAATTCAGATGGGTCGAAAAGACCCACTTTGTAGTTTGGGGATTGAAGGACCTTGGGTTTGGGGCACAGCAAAATTTCCAAAAAATTCAGATGGGTCGAAAAGACCCACTTTGTAGTTTGGGGATTGAAGGACCTTGGGTTTGGGGCACAGCAAAATTTCCAAAAAATTTGAATTGTATTGACAGAAGTCTATCGTTTTTGCTATACATTTTGATAAATTAAAAAAATGAACAATTAAATCAAAAAACTCAAAACGCTACCTTATACTTCTCAATGCTCTGACAGAATATTTGATGCTCAAACTTTTCCAGAATAATTCCTGTAGAGCCGTTTAAAAGGCAGTTGATTAACATTCCAAAGCCATAAATGTGGTAGAATGGCAACATCAACATCTGATTTTCTTTGCGGTAGTCAAAATTTTTGTCGATATACGGCAAGACGTGGGTGTTAAACTGACTAAAATGGCACAGTCAAAATTAAAATATTTCTGACACACAAAAAACGAGCTTAGTGAGCAGATTCATCATTGTTCCGAAGTTTTTGTGTGAAATCATAACTCCTTTAGGTATGCCAGTTGTGCCACTTAAAGTTTCGATTTTTAGTAGTCGAAATTTAAGGCAAAACTACCTAGAATAAGGTAGTATAAGAATATCCTTGTCCACATTAGGCATAACTTTCTCTTTGTTTGTTGCGGGCTCCGTGTGCAGAACTTTATTGAACGATATGACTAGTGGATTGTGGGGTTGTTGATTTTCATATTCACTATTTAATGATGCTCCAACAACTATGACTGCCTATAAATGCTCGGTCCTATTGCGCAATAGGGGGAGGCTACTTGCCTTGGTCCCCCCTGTTTTTTTTGTGCCTTTTTGAATTATAAGGGAACCTCACATAGTGTCGGTGAGCTTTCAAAAAAACGTTGTTTACGATTCCATAGTTCTTCGAAAATCCTTACTTGACTTCGAGATTTTTTTGGCCTAGGCTGTTTTTAAGGGGTTGAAAATACATTTGAAAGTTGGGTAGAAGCAATAGGCCCGAAGCCCGATAATGATTATCAACTCAAACTCCCGCTAAAATATTTTACCTTTCCAGGTTCAGAGAAGCTCAACTTTTGTCGCTATTTTTTTCAGCCATTTTTGTATGAAAATAAAAAAATTAAAAACCTTTTTGATAGTGACTACAGTCGACTCTCGTTATAACGACCCGCAAGGGGCCGGCTAAAAATGGGTCGTTATAACGAGAGTCGTTATATCGAGCTATAAAATACACTTGGACCAACCAAATGAGTTTTATTGGGTCGTTATATCGAGCGTCGTTATAGCGAGAGTCGACTGTACTAGTAACTGCTTTAAATTGAATGTGAGTCGAATTGAAAGATTTTGACCCCAACCAGGGCATGATGGACTCTTCGATTTGTCCATTTGTGGGGATTGCTTTTTTGTTAGGTAGATGGCGTTACTGTCGTTCAGCGTAGTCAAATTCCCGAGCTTCTATTTTACTCTTTCAGGTTCAGATAAGCTCAACGATGGAAACCCATACTACGCCAACAGTGTATGATGACGATGGTGAAAGTGCAATGAAGGTGCGATTTCCATTGAGGAAGAGGATGCGACAGAGAGAGCCTGTCTGCGCAAGAAATTTTATCTATCCACATTGGCCGATCACTGTTGAAGAAGAAAATTGCTTTCGATTGATGTTGATTTTGAATGTAGTTATCAACAAAGAGTGAATGTTTCCATATCTTGTAATTGTCTCAATTTTGTAAAAGTTTCGGAGGCAATTACTGAAAGTTTAATCAAAAATTTTGAGCCGGACTTCGGGGTTAAGCTCGGCCCGGGCAGGGCGTAGCCCAAACTGAGTGGGTCGGGCTGTATTTACACGGGCCTGGCTGGCCCGGGCCGTGAATTTTCGGGCCTGTGTCCACCCCTGGCAGTGGGTAGTGAACTAGTGTGCTAGTGATGGTCTCCAGTTCCACTCCCACCATGTGCTTTCTGTTTTTTTGTCTTTTTTGTTTGCTTTGCTTTGTAATGTTTTTAGAGTAGTTTTAAGCTTCGAATACTTTTCAATTGTTATGGTTGTATTTTGGTTAGAAATAAAAAATGCTAAATTCGGTTCAAAAGTTTTAAGAATGGGATGTATTATGCTGAGGTTTTGACAGCAAGTTAGAGAATAGAGATATTGATCCTGATAGTCTGAATAAGTCGTGTACTTGTCCTGATGGTTTTTGCGCTAGCATCATCAGGACAAGGTTTACAAACTCTTTGGTTATTGGAACTCAATCAACTACAAGTCGAAATGTATGGCAACTTAAGACTCCATTCTTGGATTAAATGTCATTTTCTTCATAGGGGTCTAATCCGGGAGCGATTCCTTTATCTAGTTCAATATTGCTGTGAAAATAAGGCAGCAGTGTGTGGAAAGGTGAACAAAAATTGTCTAGAAGATGGTTTCATTAAATGTGCTCACTGTGTGCCCACTGTACCACCAACTCGCATATGTGACTTTGTCATCATTAATCATATATTGCTTCTACCCAACTTTCAAAAAATGTATTTTTAACCCCCTAAAAACAGCCTAGGGCAAAGGATTTTCGAAGAACTATCGAATGGTATATATACGTTTTTTAAAAGCTCACCGACAATATGTGAGGTTCCCTTTTTAGGCAAGGGTTGGTCAGCGTATGTTAGGACGAAATCAAACATATCTCAGACTACTCTTTATGTTCGTCCTAACATACGCCGGCCAACCCTTGTCTTAACCTAATAACATAAAAAACTTTAAAAAACCACAAGGGGGACCAAGCCAAATAAACCCACCCATTGTGGACTAGAACTAAATGCTTTTTTGTAAACATTTTGTCGTAAAACCAAAAAAATAAATACAATTTTTAAAAAATTGCTACCTTAATACGAGAATTTTCTTTAACAGCCTCTAGAACACAGGTCAAATTCGTATTAGAGCAGAAAACCACTTGGCTTCTAGAGTCATCCAATTGTTGCTTCATCTCATCTTAATAGGTATTAAGTTTACAAAATAATCGTAGCTAGTTTATACACTGGGTAGATTGTTGATTACCACCAGTAATAGCACCACCCTGCAGGATAACTCCCGCAAAAATTGGTACGAATTGCCAGCAATTTGGCAACAGTAGACAAGCCATGTGTTTGTAGCCAAATCCTTTGGAATGAAGAAAAGCAGCGACTGCATGTGAGTATACATATAATTCTCCGAAAGTAACACTTTCCTGCTCATTTTGAGCATTTATCTAAAAAATTAGATATTTTTTGCTATAAACACCGTGTGACCGAAAAGTCTTGGGACAGACTTTGAGGACGCTTTTAGACAGCCCCTGTTGTTTTTTTCTTAAAAATTGCCTTGGTCCCCCCTGTTGTTTTTTCTTAAAAATTGCCTTGGTCCCCATGTCCATTAGAGTTATTTTTAATATTTCATTACCTTCAAAACAACAAAGGGGACCAAGGCAAAAATGTTGCCCCCTAAAGGTGAATAGGGCCAGTTGACAAGTATTTTCATCACTTAAACTGGTCAAACTTTTTATTGAGTGTTAAGTGCAACGACAACATCTTAGACAACAAACTTTAGCACTGTTCTCTAGCGCATTTAAAAAGCTACAAAACCCATTTTACAGATTTTTTTTTTCAATTCAAGTGATGAGATATGGCCTTTTGGAAAAAATTAATTTCTTCAAAAAGGACGAAAATACAAGTTTTTAAAAGAATTGATTTTTTCCTAAAAGCCATATCTCATCACTCAAATTTTAAAAATAAGTCTGTGAAATTGGCTTTGTAGCTCTCAAACTGCGCTACAGGACAGTGCTAGGATGTTAACCTTGCAATTAACACTAAATAAAATGTTTGAACAGTTCAAGTGATTTTGTCAAATTTTGTCCAAGGACTTGAAATATCTAGTTTTTTTCCACTTTTTATACGAACATGTTATTTTAAGTGATCTCAAAAAATGTTTATAACCTAAATTTAAGTTTACCAAAGCTGGTTTGTGAGGAATTTCAGAAAAGTGCTGCCAAAGAGCATGCAAGAACGTGTCAGAAAAAGGCTTTGTAGCAACTGGAACATCTGGGTATTCTGATTTAATTGGCATGTTTGGAATACACAAAAGAAATTAACAAAAAAATATTGTTAATATAAAATATTAGTATGACCCCACTCAATCAATCAAATAAAAAGCAATCAATATGTGTAGTCTATTAGACCGTCTTTTGATAAGTTTTATGTTGTTTACTTGCTTATAAACTAATTAAATTTATAAAAAAACAGTTCACTTTCGATACAGTGACCAAACTTAGCGGTTGCAGTTTCGAATCCCCCTACGGGGAGTGATCAGATGGAGGAGATAACGTCATATTCGTGTTTCTCGACCCCGATTTCCTGAGAAAGCCGGCTGTTTTTTTAATTCTGAGAAAAAAAAAATTTTCGATCCACAGGGGGGGGATCGAAGTTTTGAAAATTTGAATTGGCGCCTTTTGAATTTTAAAGGGATTAAGGGCTGTATTGGGAGGGGAAAGGAATAAAAAGGGGCCACTTTTATGGCAGAACGTTAGAAAAGTAAATATTTATATTCTTCGACTGTCTTACCATGTTTTTCAACTGGCCGTGGCAAAAATAGACTGTATATGCACTTTATGGCCCTTATGTGCCGTGTGTGATTAGTGGCCCCCTCTTATTCCCTTCCCCTCCCAATACAGCCCTTATTCCCTTTAAAATTCAAAAGGCACCAATTTAAATTTTTCAAATTTTGGCTAAAAAAAACCACGATACCCCCCTCCCCCTCTGGATCGAAAAAAAATTTTTCTCGGAATTAAAAAAACAGCCGGCTTTCTAAGGAAATCGGGGTCGAGAAACACGAATATGATGTTATCTTCTCCATCTGATCACTTCCCGTGGGGGGATTCTGAACTCTAGCCAACTTAGCATACCTTGTTTGTTGTTTTTTGGTTAGTCACGAATTCTAAATTATGAAAAAGTTTCAAAACTAAATGCACACATCCGAAAGTTACAAGAGAAAAAGTTTTATTCAATTTTTTTTGTAATGTGAAACATTAGACAAATCTTTGACAAACAAACATTTACCAAAGTCTTTTCGAAAATTCTTGATTAACATCACAAAATTACACAAAAGGCAATTTTATGCTTAATTTTTGGTCATTTCTTGGTCAAATTTGATCATTTGGAAAAAAAACCCCAAAATAAACCTAAAACAAAATATATAAAAACTTAGTACACGTTAAAGTATAAATTTCGAAAATTTTTTTGATCAGTTAGAATAGCATAGCAAACAGACAGGATACATCTTGCAGCCTATTTATTTTTCTGCAAATAAAACAAAGGATTGATAGATTAATGCGGGAACGGGAACCTGTGGGATAGGATAGGGCCGATGTCCTAGACCATCATTCGGCAAAAACGTGACCCTCGTTTCTACTAAAAAAAGTGAGTCGCGTTTTCGGCTAGCATTTTTGGCTCGCGTTTTGCCTCTTTTGGCTTAGAGCATACATACTCTTTGGTCATTTTGGGGCAGAAACGTGGTCTATAGGCCATGGAATATTTTCAAACTTTTGCACCTTATCAAATAATGATTTATCACATGGGCCCTACCGGAATATCTCGGTGGTTTTAAGGGGGTTGGGAGGGTGTTAAGCAGTGCTGGCATTTCAAAAATTCTCGCTCCCGATCTGGCTCCCGCTCCGGGAATCCAAAATTTTCGCTGCAGATCTGGCTCCAGCTCTGGAAAGTCAAATTGTTAGCTCCGGATCTGGCTCCCGCTCCCATGATCCAAAAATTTCGATCCGGATCTGGCTCCAGCTCCCATGATCCAAAATTTTCGCTCCGGATCTGGCTCCGGCTCGGAGCCGGAGCGGAGCAGGATCCAGAGCCGGAGCAGAGCGGCTCCGGGGAAGAAAGGAATATTTGATAGAATGGGTCTATATAGAAGTAAGTCGATAACAATAGACGAGAGCAAAAAGAAAGAGAAATAGGTGCCACAAATTAATATAGGTGCCATACTCTATACTTTATTGCAAAATAACAAAGCTCCAAACAATGCTCACAAAGCAATCAAATCTTCGGCCAGCGTTAGCAGCACCTTTTCCCGGATGTAAGCTTCTGATGTAGATCTTTTGTGGCCGCTAGAGTGCAGGGTGACTTGACTGAAAACACGCTCCACGCAGGCTGATGTAGCAGGGACTGCGAGAATTGATTTAGCCAAATGCGCGAGACGGGTGAACTGCTCAAATTGAAAAATGAATTGGGCCAAAGAATCAATTTTTTGTCACGAGACGAATTTCTATTTGACAGTTGATTTTATATCCGACCCTTTCGGGCAGCCAAATTAACGAAAAACTGGCTCCGAAATGGCTCCGAGCGTCAAAATTGTCGGCTCCGGATCTGGCTCCCACTCCCATAATCCAAAATTTTCGCTCTGGATCTGGCTCCGGCTCCGAGCCGGAGCAGAGCCGGAGCGGAGCCGGAGCGGAACGGATTACCAGCACTGGTGTTAAGTTAAAACCCAGGGGGTGTTAAGTATAAGTACATGTGTAACTAGAATTTTTTTAAAGGGTATGTTTTGAAATCTAGGATTTAAAAATATCTGGTTCGGTGTATGTTTATAGACTGTATGGTCCAATAATACCAAACAAATGACTAAGATTCATTTTGAGTCGAAGAATATTAAGAGAAAAAGGCTTTTTAGATTAATTTATTAGAAGACTCCCTCTGATAAATTACCATGTTTAACTTTAAGAATCTGTATCTCGAAGCCGCGTAGTAGTTATTTTGTAGAGCTATTTATTGCATTTTTTCAAATTACACACACTGTGAATGACACTTTTTAAATTTTTGCTTTTTACGTAAAAATCTTGAAATCGAACCGGAATTTTTCAGATTTTTGGAGGGTTGAGTATAGAAGACGAATATGAGGATAGAAGACCATGGTCTTCCAATACACGTTTTACGCTACAACTGACCTTTCTTAAAACGTCTAAAGCTAATTGTCTCAACTAATGGTATTGCACTGTGAATAGTCTTTATTACAATTATTGCTGGCATTTTAAAATTATGCTACTTTTTCCAAATCAACAGGAAGAATAATTCGTATTTTTTCAATTTTTTTAATGAGACTTCCGTTTATGCAATTATTACAATTTGAAATGGCGCTAGGAGTAATCACTAGCGCAAACTGCAAATAAAAGCATAATTTCGACTCCTCCAGATAATATTGAACTTAATTTGACAACAGGTTTGTCAAAAAATGTCGACATTGAAAATCGGTGATTTGGTGGATACAGGCAAGTCTTATAAATCTTAAAAACTTTAAAAAAAAACTTTCTAAATTTTATAGAAAAAGGAAGCGGAGCAGTAGCTTATTTCGGTGAAACCGAGTTCTCTGAAGGTACTTGGGTGGGCATTGTTTTGGATGAGCCCAAAGGCAAAAACAATGGCACTGTCAAAGGGGTCAGCTATTTTGCTTGCAAAGACAATCATGGAATTTTTATCCAAAAAGATAAGGTAAATTCATAAAAATTTTAAAATATTTCTTTAGACTAAACTGAATTTTGTTGTTAAGGTCCGACTGAAACAGTCTACACCTCGCTCTAAATTACAAGCCCCTTCATCCAGTATGCGGCCTCCAAGCGCTCTCAGAAAGCCATCTACTGCCAGGACTACACCTGGGGTCAGCTTTTTTTTGTTGTTATTCCCACGACAGCAATAAAAATTATATTTGTTTTGTTAGAGCACTCCAAAAATGACACCTGCCTCATCAGTGGAAAAGCTGGACAGACAGAAGTCCTTTGGCAATAGAGTTTTACAACAACAAAGTACCCTGCCGTCCAAAATTCCAGAGTCACATCTCCCAGAGGTATTATTTTCATGGCCCAATTTGTTTTTCTCAATGATTCTCAAAAAAAAAAATTCTTGGCACTTTTAGCCGGTCACTCGGCGACTTTCAAAAGTAGCAAGCAGTATAGACAGTGCTTCTAGTGAGCACAGCATAGTCAAGGAAAGGGCTCACAAAATAGATGAGGTAGGTATTTTAAGGATGTATTTTTTTTGCTACCAAGGGTCACATACTTTTAGAACACTCCTATGACTTCTTCAGTCTACAAACTACCAGAAACCACAACACCAACAGGCTCTGGAGTAGACAGTGTGGAGATCGATTTCTTGAAGAAAGAAATCAAAGATTTGAATGAAAAGCTAGATACTTTGAGGTAGTTATAATATGCGCAAAACCAAATTTGGTAAAAATTTAAGAAATACTTTAGAGCTAAGCGCAAAGAAGACCAGGAAAAACTGAAGGAATATGAGCGCAACAAAATTCAGCTACAGACTTTGCAGGTCTTTAAATCAGAAATGAGTCATGCGCATAGTGCCTTAAAGAAGGAGAAAGAAGAGATGCAAAAAGTAAATATTGTTAGCTAATCGACTTTCGTTGCAAAATTTTTTTTTAAATTGCAGAAACTGGAAGAACTGCAAGCTCAGCATGAAGAAAACAGTGATCTTAACCGTCTGCTCGAACAACTGGAACTAACTGCATTGGACAAAGAAATGGCTGAGGAGAAAGCGGAGATTTTGCAAACTGAGGTCGAAACTTTGGAGTCTAAGTGCCAAGAGTTGGAAACAGCTCTCGCTTTAATGAAAAGTGATTTACAAAGAGGCATACCCTCGAGTGGAGATGGAACAGTGGTCAGTTATTGATCGATATCAATCAAAACAGTTTTAAAAATGTTTGTTTGAGAGCAATTCTCTGGAGCTGAAGCAGCTAGAGCAGCAAAATGAGCGGATGAAAGAAGCCGTTCTACTGTTAGTTTACCTTAACTAACAATAAGCTGAATATTTTTTTTGGAAAAATTGACTATTTTGGCGCTTCCGGAGTATACCCCCCCCCCAAATGAAATTTTTTTTGAACTTTTTCAAAACACTATTTTAACCATTTTTAAGCATTTCCTACACGCTGATCACGATAAAAAAGGTGTTTTCACCTACTTTTTTCTATAAAAAAACGATTTTTTTAATCTTATTTCTATTTATTATTTATTTATTTATTTACTTTGACCCCAAAAAGATGGAATTTGAACATAGTTTTGTTAACTGGGGCCTACCGCATAAAGAAACTCTGGTATGCATACATTTTTTATGCATCCAGAGTAACTTTAACTTTTCTAAGGTA
This sequence comes from Ditylenchus weischeri, assembly GCA_029231635.1. Lineage (NCBI taxonomy): Eukaryota > Metazoa > Nematoda > Chromadorea > Rhabditida > Anguinidae > Ditylenchus > Ditylenchus weischeri. The sequence continues at coordinate 91,227 of JAMRYI010000613.1, forward strand.
AGTGGGTGTGCGCATCTCAACCCCAAGCAACCAAGCCCCCTGCGCCCCCGAAGGAAGCGCAGGGGGCTTTCTCGGTTAGAGATGCACGCACTCACTTACCTTAGACATAATTCCGAGCAAGACTCTAGATCAAAAATGCATTTAGAGGCTCTTTTTGCCCAGCTCCAGTGACCAAAACATGGTAAAACAGCCAAATGGTCGAAATTTCAAAATGCCCAAAACTCAATTTTTTATTGACCAGAACACAAAAATAATGTCTTATTGAACTTCTGAGGTGATTTTAGGTTGATATAGGGTGTTTGGAAACACTTTTAAAAAAATTTCATTTGGAGGGGGGGGGGTATACTCCGGTAGGGTCACTATTTCAAACAAGTTCTTAGATTTATAAGGCTAGTAAAAATTTCAACGATATTGCTTTAATTTTTTTCTTAAAATTATACTTTTAACCTTTATTCAAATTTTGATTTTTAAGCACATTATGTACAATCCACGCTCCCAATGATGACACTCAAAAGACCGGCAAAGAGCTGTCCATATTGGGAGATGTACTTATTCGATTGCCCTCATTAAGAGTTAGCTTTATTTTCTTCGTGAAGTAGCCGAACAAAAAAATCTTTCCGTATTGGGAGCGTGTCTTTAATCAGAGCATCCTTATTGGGAGCGTCGACTGTACAGAAAATTTCACTGCAGACTTTTTTGTAATATATCAGTCCTGCCAAATAAATCTAAAAAAAAGACTAGAGTACCTTGAAATCTAGAATATCGGTTACTTTTGGAAGAGTGATTAGACTGTGTGGAATATACCAAAAAACACAATTTGATAACCTTTTTATAAAGAATTTTATAATTTTCAGTTTGCGAGATGGATTTACTCGATCACAGGCCGAGATCAACAGTCTGAAGAAAGAAGTGGAGCTAGCCCAATCAGAACGAGATGAACTGTCCTCTTTGTGTGAAAAGCTAGAACAAGAGTTAGACGCGGCCAAAGAGTCGGTTAACACCTTTCGAGACCAAGTGGATGCAGCTATGGGGAGTGAGCAAATGATTGCTACTTTGACAGACAAAAATCTGGATTTAGAGGACAAGATAAAGTAGAATATACTCATTTATCAAAAAATTTTATATTTATTTCAATGCTTTCAGAGCTCTGGAAGAAGATGTAGCTGAGTTGGAAGTGTTGCGCTCAATGGACGAAGAGATTATCGAGTCTCAGAAGGATGCTGAAAGAGAGCTAAAACAAGACATGGAGCAACAATTTGTGAAAATTTCTGAGGTTGGTTTATAAATAAATCTTTTGTAGCAAAATATGCGTCAAGCGTGTATCAAAGGCTCTTAGGAAAAACAAAATTTATGTTTTCAGCTAAAAAGACAATTACAAGAATATGACCGAAGAGCAGAAGATTTTGAACGAGTAATTCTGAAGTTCCGACAGAAAAATGCTGATTTAAATGAGGAAATTCAACACCTTAAAGACGAGGTATTTAAGGCGCATACACAATGAGGATTCTGCTTGCGGATGCTAAAACAGACTACTCACTAGGAATCTCTAAAACAGAATCCTCGCTTTTTTTTATTTTTTCCCCAAAGTTATCCAGTTGGTGTGGTTTTTTTTATTTTCCAGTTGCTTATGTAGCTTCTCACATCATATAGTTGAGGTTTAGGGCTACCAAATGAGCTGTTGACTAAGTGAATATCGTATTTCTTCTAATAAACGGGCAGTCTCCAATAAACGGGTACCCTAAAAGACGATTTTACCTATACCTTAACTCTTTAAGCTAAAATTTCTGAAAAAAAAAATTTGCTGTTTGATGCTGATCAAGACGAAGAAAATGGCTACCTTACCGATGACAGTCTTCTTTTTGAATTTGATGGTTAGAATTCGTATGTTTGTGTTATTGAATGTTTACCTCTTTTTGTTGTCTGTCTTCGAATAATTTTTGATCGAAAAAATAAACGGGCAGTCTCCCAATAGTCGGGCAGTCTCTAATAAACGAGCACCCTCGGAGGTGATTGGAAAATAAACGGGCATGCTCGCTTACTAGAAGAAATACGGTACTGCTTCAAAAACTCAGATAAAATTTTAAGAATCCGCCCAAGAATACTAACTCGAGTTTGAGTGCAGATACTTGGGCGGATTCTTTCCTTTTCTCAATTTTTAAACAGCATATACTTTATCAATAGCTCATTTTGTAGCCCTAAATCTAAGCTACGAGATGATACCAACAGAATAATTTTTGAAAAATTTAAAAAAAAAGTTATAGCCATTTCCGTGCGACAAATCTGATTTAGCATCCGCAAACAGCCTCCTCATTGTGTTTTCGCCTTTAATGATGAAAAGAGTAGTTCAGTTCAATAATTTTCAATTTTAAGATTTTGATCTACAAGTCTGAGCAAGAGTCTGGTGACTCAGATAATTGTCATTCCCTCAAGACAGTCAATCTTAACCGGACATTTGCTGAGGTATTTTTTTAAATAAAACTTTAGTCTAGGTTTATTTTTCAGATTGTAGAGGCTGACTTAAAATCCATAGAACTAGAATATTTCCGCCAGCATGTCTCTTTTCTCAAAAGTTTTCTACCTGACAACTTTACCAAAGCTGGAGGTTAATCTCATTTTCGCTAAAATTTATCTATCCTAAAAACATTATTAACTGCAGGAGACAATGACTGTGTGCTTCTTAGTGTTCTTTTCCCTCGAATGGCAGCTAAATCTGTGAATCTAGTCAAACTGCTCAACCTCAAATATCCTCCAGTTCCAAATGGCATTCGCAGAGAGCATATTACTCTGTCCCACAAAGCTGAACAATGGGCTCATGTCAAAAAGTTCAGCTACTCTTTGCAGGCTCTTAATGCTATTCTTAAAAAGTTCGATGCGTAAGTATTACTTTTACCTTATTTCCTCTATTAACTCCCTACCCTCTAATAGCTCCCCACCCCTCGTTTTTTTGACTAGGATTTTAAAGTAAAGGGCTATTTTTGATTAACAATTTCAAGATTTTTCACGGGTTGAAAAATAACTCCCCATGGGGAGTTAATGGAGCAAATACGGTAGATATTCGAACATTAGCAGTATTAAAAATACTTTTAGTGTGTCGAGAAACTGTTCAGTTGAGAGACTCACCAGGCTAGCAATCCAGCAACTTGAATTCACCGGTCAAGAGCGCAATCTTGACCAGTATTTTGAGCTTCTCAGGCAAAACCGGTTGGATGAAAACACTTCTGTGGATAATTTAGACAGAATTGTCAACTTCTTTCAGGTTTTTTATTTAAAAATAAATATTGAATTTTTTTTAAAAACTAATTGCAGAAAGTATTTGCAACCAATCTAAGTGCTGAGAATTACAACGCCAGAGATGCCTTGAAAAATACTATTGTTCAATTAAAAGAGGGCCTTGCTTGGATACAGTTCAATTGCCAAAGACTAAAATATTTCTTGCAGGTAGTAAACTAAAGTTTAATTTTTTTAAATTTTTTATTTAGCCGTCAGAGTGCGACGTTGAGTCTTGTGAATTTGGCAAACAAGTCACCATATTTGTAAAGGCATTAACTGAGTGTGAGAGTCTAGCGATTAGATCTTTGAACAGAATCCCAGCTGAAAATGATCTCATGTTGTCTTCTGAGGTATTTTTTTTTAAATTAAAATATATAGAAGGTGTTCATATTATTTTTCACCATTTGCTTTACTTATTTAATGAACATTTTGACTAGACAAAAAATTTATTTACCCCTCGATGGATAGCTAATGGTACGCTTGATAAAAAAAGATTCCTTCATTTTATTAATCGACCCTACCGAGTATACCCCCCAAATGAATTTTTTTTAAAGTGTTTTCAAACACCCTATATCAACCTAAAATCACCTAAGGAGTTGCAAAAGGGCATTATTTTTGTGTTCTGGTCAATAAAAAGTTGAATTTTGGGCATGAAAAACAAAATTGAGTTTTGGGCATTTTGAATTTTCGACCATTTGGCTGTTTTACCATGTTTTGGTCACTGGAGCTGGGCAAAAAGAGCCTCGAAATGCATTTTTGATCAAGAGTCTTGCTCAGAATTATGTCTAAGGTAAGTGAGTGCGCGCATCTCTAACCAACCAAGCCCCCTGCGCCCCCGAAGGGGGTGGGGTTGAGATGCCCACACCCACATACCTTAGAAAAGTTAAAGTTACTCTGGATGCATAAAAAACGTATGCATACCAGAGTTTCTTTATGCGGTAGGCCCAAGTTAACAAAACTATGTTCAAATTCCATCTTTTTGGAGTCAAAGTACCTTCAACATCTGATTTACCAAGTTACAATAAATAAAAATCAGATTTAAAAAAAATCGACTTTTTATAGAAAAAGTAGGTGAAAACATCTTTTTATCGTGTTCAACGTGTAGGAAATGCTTAAAAATGGTTAAAATAGTGTTTTGAAAAAGTTCAAAAAAAATTTCATTTGGAGGGGGGTTCGGCAGTATACTCCGGTAGCGCCTATTAATCCATTAAAGTTTTATAACTGTTTTAATTTTTATTAAAAGAATCCGACTTTGGACAAGTTAGCACACATTTTCATCATTTAAACTGGTCTAGTTTTTTTCGTTTATTGTTCAATCAATATCAAAAATTCAATAAGTGTGTTGTAGCGCAGCTCAAGAGCTACAACAACCATTTTACAAAATAATTTTTGAAAATCTGAGTGCTGAGATATGATCTTTTAAAAAATGACACAAATTCAGGTTTTCTTCATTTTTTCCGATTTCGTTCATTTTTTGTAGAATGTTTTTTTTCTTCAAAAAAACCATATCTTGACAATCTTACATTTAAAACAGATTCTGTAAAGTCGATTTGGTAGCCCTTGAGTTACGCTACAATAAAGTGCTAAATTATTATTACAGTGCTCAACAAAAAGATAACATTTAAATCAAATTACTGATCAACTTGGTAAAAAAGTTGCGTTTTTTAATAAAATTTAAAACAGCAATAAAATTTTATCTAATAAACGTAAGTAATGAATTTCTTTTGCATATCAAATGGCATTTCATAAGCTATTGATTAAAATGTAAATCACTTTTTTTGTCTAGTCAAAATGTTCATTTAATAAACAAATCTAATGGTGAAAAATAAAATGAACACCCTGTATTTTAAAAACTAATGTTCCTCATTAAGACCAACGACAAAACCATGAGCGCAGTGGCAGCGCTGGAAAGAACTGCCAAAGCTATACACAACACTTGTTCATTTGCTGCCTCTCAGCTAACAACTATTGGTATTTTTATGTATTTACCATGTGACCGAAAAGTTCCCGGACAAAGTTTAAAGCCAATTTTTTCAGTAAAATAAAAACATAAATGCATTTTTTGGTATCATCAGAAAGCCCTTGTTCTCCTCTCTTGAATAGTGTATCGCTTGTCGTTTTATGTCAATAAATTCCATGCTTTAGAATCTCCGATCTGAGAGCAGGCATTGTGCGACTTTGGGAAGAAGGAAAGAAGCAAAGTGAGATCGCCCGTGATATGAATGTTCCAAAGCAAACAGTTTCGGATGCCATCAAGCGATTTCGTGAAATAGGCCGCAATGAAGACAGAGCAAGAAGTGGGCGACCACCCACAGCAACCACTTCATCCGAAACTGTTTGCTTTGGAACATTCATATCACGAGCGATCTCACTTTGCTTCTTCCCTTCTTCCCAAAGTCGCACAATGCCTGCTCTCAGATCGGACATTCTAAAGCATGGAATTTATTGACATAAAACGACAAGCGATACACTATTCAAGAGAGGAGAACAAGGGCTTTCTGATGATACCAAAAAAATGCATTTATGTTCTTATTTTACTGAAAAAAATTGGCTCTAAACTTTGTCCGGGAACTTTTCGGTCACATGGTAAGTAATGAGTAATCAAGTCTTTATTTAAGACGTAGAAGGATTTTCCTCTCTCCAACTCAAAGAAATGCTTCATAGTTCTGTGGAAAAGTTGGTCGGTCCGACTGATAGTAGCAAAGCTGGTGCAGTTATAATGTAATAAAAAAATAAACCCACTGTAAAAATACTCAAATAAACTAAAGCCATATTTCAGAGAGTCCATTGACGTGGTAAAAACTTTCTTATTTGAAGTTAGTGAATGTCTGGAAAATTCTTCTATGGAAATTCCACCAACTCAACCAAATGTATAATATTTTTTTAGCGTTAAAACTATTTGAAACCTTTTAAACTAATTACAGAACTTTCCTCCATTGCTCGAAAGAGCACATACCAGAAAAAATGATGCAGTTGAGGCAGAAGGCTTGAGGTGGCAAATTTCTAAAAAGGATGAGGAAATTCTCAAACTCCAAAAATTGATTAAAGCCAAAGAGGGGGACGTTAGCACCTTAAAAGTATTTTTAGCATTTTTTTCAATACCAATTCTTTAAACTCACTTCAGTTACGACTAGAAATGGCCGACAAACAGATGGAGAACTGCGGCAAGTCTGGTGATGCTCAAACACAGCGATTGCAACAACGCTATGATGAATTGCAAGAAGACTTTGTAAAGCAAAAAACGTTAATAATTTTTCTAAGACTTAACAGTGGGGTTAACTTATTATTACGTTTTAGCGACTACGAAAAAACTTTAGAGCAATTGCAAAAGAAATTGGAGCAAGCGGAGCAGGATCGCGAAAGAGAGAAGGAAAGAGCCAGAGATTTCTCCAAAAAAGCCTTGTTTGCGGTAAGAAAATTTTTGATTAGTAGGCAATAGTTAGTTTGTAAGCACTAAAAGGGCAAAAATTTTACCGTAGATAAGCCATACGGTGGTGTTTTATTAAAATACTGTAAAATCTCTAATTATGAGATCGGCACGAGAATTTTCATACATTTCAAAATTGGATTTTTTCTGTCGATCTCGACATTTTCTTACATAGCTTGGGGGGAGGACCCGGGGGGAGGACCTGGGGCCCCTAAGTAGTCTTTTAAAGACTAGTTGCGAGCTATAGTAGTGGTAGAAAGACTACTGCCGACTAGTAGGCTTTCTAAATCATTCATGCAAACACTCAACCTCCAGGTCAAGTAGCATTTTAAAAGCTGAATCTGAGCTAAAGTAGTTTTTTTAAATACAGATTAAGTAGTCTTTTAAAGACTATTTTATTATATAGTAGTAGTAGGAAACCTATTATCCAGCAACCAAACTCAGCCTCCCCCCAGCTATAGAGGTACCATAATTAGAGTGTTTACAGTAAGGCAACCCGCGATTTAACAAACCTTTTTTCGAAGCTCATTTGGCCGGCGATTACGTAAAATCTACAACTACTATAGCGCTGCTTGGTATTGGTTGAAACATTGATTTTTTAGCCCACTTTTTGCAATCATCAATTTTCAAAGTTGGTGTCCTTTGATAGGGAATGGTACGCCCGCTAGCGATTGAGCATATAAAAATTCGGCTTTGGTGCGGCGAAAAAAAATTTTCTGGTCAAAAAAAATTTTTGGAAAATTTCTCAATAAGGAAAAAATTTTTTTGGTGCGAAAAAAAATTCGTGTGTACATAAAATTTTTTGTGCGCTAGAATGTGGCACGTCGAATAAAAAAAAGTTTGGTCGAAAATTTTCAGTCCCCATGAAGCGATTTTGTTTTTGAGTGGGGTACTAAAAGTGGGAAAAACCTAGAATTTGACCAGGTTTGAATTCAAATAAATTCAAATTTGTCTCGCGAGGAATTCAAAATTCGGCGGGTATTACTGTATTTAAGAGTACTTATATAAGTAAATTGACCATGCTGAGCACGAATCCGGTGACAGAATCACGGGCTTGCTTATGAAAAATAAGCGCTTCGGGGAGATCTTCCTGAAGTGTCGCAGAGAGATTTTAAATGAATGATGTAAGCAATGTAACAATACAATCGGGTACCCGAACCACAAGGATGCACCCGAACAACCAGCGGGCACCCGAACCACAATCAGGTACTTGAACCACAAGGATACCAACGACAATCAGGCACCCGAACCACAACGATACACCCGAACAACCAGCGGGTACCTGAACCACAATCAGGTACCCGAACCACCAGCGGGTACCCGAACCACGATCAGGTGCCCGAACAACAAGGATACACCCCAACTACCAGCGGGTACCCGAACCACAATCAGATGCCCGAACAACAAGGATACACCCGAACCACCAGCGGGTACCCGAACCACAATCAGGTACCCGAACCACAAGGATGCACCCGAACAACCAGCGGGTACCCGAACCACAATCAGGTACCCGAACAACAAGGATACACTCGACCCACCAGCGGGTACCGAACCACAATCAGGTACCCGAACCACAATCAGGTGCCCGAACAACAAGGATACACTCGAACCACCAGCGGGTACCCGAACCACAATCAGGTACCCGAACCACAGGATGCACCCGAACTACCAGCGGGTGCGAACCCACAATCAGATGCCCGAACAACAAGGATACACCCGAACCACCAGCTGGTACCCGAACCACAAAGATACACCCGAATCACCAGCGGGCCCGAACCACAATCAGGTACCCGAACCACAATCAGGTACCCGAACAACAAGGATACACTCGACCCACCAGCGGGTACCCGAACCACAATCAGGTACCCGACACAGGTGCCCGAACAACAAGGATACCCGAACCACCAGCTGGTACCCGAACCACAAAGATACACCCGAATCACCAGCGGGTACCCGAACCACAATCAGGTACCCGAACCACAATCAGGTACCCGAACAACAAGGATACACTCGACCCACCAGCGGGTACCCGAACCACAATCAGGTACCCGAACCACAATCAGGTACTCGAACCACAA